>VDFB02018815.1:0-32632 GCA_007258455.2 Sequoia sempervirens | reverse complement strand
GAAGATTTTTGTATTTTTCCAACGTCTTGTGTTGTTTTTTTGCTTTTGTACGGTCTATATGGTATTATTATGATTTGCACATGTGTGGTTTGGTTAGATAATTGAGTTAGATTTAAAATGCCTTTGGTTTGGTCAAACTTTATAGAGATTTGAATAAGTTATGGTAATTATACTATTGGCAGCCTAAAAGTTGTTTTTTTTACAACTTTTGTTCTACAACTCGTACGACCGACTTTTCCAACATGCCCAGATGGGTTTTTTTAGGTTAGGTATGGTCTCCTTTCTCATCCAAACAGGCTGAAGCAATCTGAGCTATGTTCAATTGGGGAAATCCCTTAAGAGTCCAAAGTGCAAAAGGGCAACAATATTTGACAGGCTGTTACTTGAAAACCATGATGCCTACAAACTTATTGTTTGAGACTATAAGATCATGTTGGGACCCTCTACAATAATCTCTCTCAATTTTTTCTATCTTAAAGGCATTTTCTTGTGGTGACGAGTTTTTAATTGAGGCAAAAGTTGTCAAATACAAGTAGTGTAAAGTTGCAAAGTGGTGCAACTTTTGTTTTGCAACTCGTACAACCAAAAAGATTGTTCCAACATGTTCGAATGGGTACGTTTACACTAGGGATGGTTCTCTTTTGTACCCAAATATGTCGAATCACTCTGAGCTACATTGGACCAATGATTTCCCTTCAGAGTCCAAAGTGCTAAAATACAACAATCTTTGAAGGGTTATTTATCAGAAATTGTGATGCTTACAAACTCTTTGTCTAAGGCTATGGGATCATGTTGAGACCCTCTACAATAACCTCTCTCAGTTTTTTCTATCTTGGAGGTGTTTTCTTGTGGTGACGAGTTTTCAGTTGAGGGAAAAGTTATCAAATGCAAGCAATGCAAAGTTGCAAAGTGGTGCAACTTTCATTCTGTAACTCATACGACCAAATAGACTATTCCAACACATTTGGATGGGTATGTTTACGTTAAGGATAGTCCTCTTTTGCACACAATTTTGCCAAGTCACTTCGAGCTATATTGGACCAACGATTTCCCTTAAGAGTCCAAAGTGCTAAAAGACAACAATCTTTGAAGGACCATTTCTTAGAAATCGTGACACTTACAGACTCTTCGGCTGAGGCTATGGGATTATGTTGGGACCCTCTACAATAACCTCTCTCAATTTTTTCTATATGAGAGAGAGAGAGATAGAGGGTATAGGGTTGATGGTAGAGGATAGAGGGTTATAAGGGTTTAGGGTTTAAGGGTTAAGGGTTTAGGGTTAAGGGTAGAGGGAGAGATATAGAGGGAGTGAGGTGAGTGAGAGACCCAAGAGAGGAGAGAGGGGGTAGGGAGGGAGAGACTTGAGAGACATATAGTAGAGGTAGAGGGTTTATGGGTTAAGGGTTTAGGTTTAGGCTAAGTGGTAGAGGGGAGAGATAGAGAGAATGTGTGGAAAGAGAGGGAGTGGGGAGAGATAGAGGGTAGATGGAGAGAGAGAGAGACCCGAGAGAGGGAGAGGGTAGGGGAGGGAGAGAGAGGGTAGAGGAGGGATGGCTGCATGGTTTTAGAGAGTTTAGGGGGAAGGAGAGAGAGGAGAGAGATAGAGGGAGTGGACTCTAAATGGAGAGGACCCCTGGAGAGAGAGAGAGACCTAGAGGGAGAGAGGGAGAGAGAGAGAGAGGGATAGAGGGTGGTTGGATGGAGTGGGAAGGTTGAGGAAGTAGTGGAGAGGGGGTGAGAGGAGATGGATGGAATGGACGGGGAGAGAGAGGGAGAGAGAGATAGAATGGTGGAGGGTGGAAGGAAGAAGGGAAGGGTAGAGAAGAGAGAGTGGAGTGGAGAGCGAGAGGAGAGAGGAGGTAGGGATAGAGAGAGACTGAGAGAGAGAGAGTAGAGGGTAGAGGGATTTATGGTTTAGAAATTAGGTAGAGGGAGATAGACAGATGGAAGAGAGAGAGGGAGGGAGAGTGGAGAGAGATAAGAGAGAGAACGGAGGGGGGGGGGGAGGGGAGAGGGTAGAGGGTGGAGGGAGTGGTAGGGAGAGGATAGGGAGAGAGAGAGAGATAGAGGGTGAGGGAGGACAAGAGAGAAAGAGGGGAGGACTTAAGAGAGAGATGTATATATATGGCATAGGCCAATGTTAGGAGGGGCATGCCAGGCCTGGCTGGCCATCCGCTACGGGCAGAGGGCAAAGCTCATGGGGGAGGGAGAAGAGGGAAAGGACCAGAGAGAGTCCCAAGAGGAGGGGGAGGAAGAGAGAGTATAGGATGGAGGGAAAACTGCTAAGGGGGTGGCAAAGGGTTTAAGGGTTAGGGCAGAGGGAGAGAGACAGAGGGATGAGCAGAGAGAGAGAGAGATATAGAGGAGAAGGGGGAGAGAGAGAGAGGAAGTGGAAGAAAGAGGGTATAGGGTTAATGTTAGAGGTATATAGGTTTTATGGTTAAATGAAGCATGGTAGAGGGGAGAGAGAGGGAAGGAGAGAGAGAGAGGGAGAAGGAGGGAGGGAGGGAGGGTAGAAACA
This sequence comes from Sequoia sempervirens, assembly GCA_007258455.2. NCBI lineage: Eukaryota > Viridiplantae > Streptophyta > Pinopsida > Cupressales > Cupressaceae > Sequoia > Sequoia sempervirens. Next base: position 30,111 of record VDFB02018815.1, on the reverse strand, counting down.
TGGAATTGAAGGAGAAGGGAATGAAAGGGAGGGGGAGTGGAGATAGAGGGTAGAGGGTTATGGAGAGAGAGATGGAGGGGGGAAGGAGGGAGAGAGGGTAGAGGGTAGAGGGTTTATGGTAGGAGAGGAGACCTTAGAGAGGAGAGAGAGAGAGGGTAGAGGGTTTATGGCTGGAGGGTAGAGAGGAAGGAATGGAGAGGACGGAGAGAGAGGGGAATGGAATGGAGGAAAGAGATAGAGGGTGGCAGGAATGGAAGGTAGAGGGAGAGTGGAGGAGAGAGAGATCTGGAGAGGGAATCCTGAGAGAGAGATATAGAGGGCAGAGGGCTTCCATGGGTTAAGCCATGGCTCTTAGGGGAGGCTGCAGAGGGGAGAGAGATAGAGCCTAAGGAAAAAGGGAGGGAGGGAGAGATAAAAGGAGGGTTAAGGAGTGGCCATGGAGATAGAGTGGGGAGAGAGTGGATAGAAGGAAGAAGGTGGAGGATGGGAGGACACATGGAGTTATGGTTGACAAGGGTAGAGGACAAAAGGGTGGCTAAGGGAGGGTTATGGGACAGGGATAATGGTAGAGGAGGAGTGAGTGAGAGAGAGACCTAAGAGAGGGAGAGGGGGTAGGAGAGATAGACTTGAGAGAGAGAGAGTAGAGGGTTTAAGGGTTTAGGGTTTAGTGTAGAGGGGAGAGAGATAGAGGGAGTCAGTGAAAGAGAGGGAGGAAGGGAGTGGGAGAGAGATAATGGGTAGAGGGGAGAGAGATATGAGTGATTGAGTGAGAGAGAGAGGGAAAAGATCTAAACTAGATATATTAAAATAAACTATAAACTATGTATTGCATTTTTTTGATCATCTATTATAAACTATATTACATTTTTTAAAATCATAAATAAAATATATCGAATATCCGATATTTTTGATACAAACCTTACTGCCTAGGGGTTAGCCTCGAGCTTGCTTTGGAATTTGGCTAGGACATGCCAATCCTAAGAAGTCAACACTAAAAACGTGTTTAACAACTTACCTTGCTTTTCTAGACTTTGCCCATGTGGCTGATGACTTTTTTTTACCCAAAATTGATGAAATGAAAAGAGATTTTGAAGGAGATTCTCAACTTTCCACTAATATAAATTATGCTTTACTTTCAATTTAATAAATAATCATTATTCATTTTCTATTAGAATTATGACTAAAGTCTTAATTGATAGGCTAATTAAAAAATATTTATAGCTTTCAAATGGTATAACTTTTTTTGAATCCAAAATATGTGTCACATTCTATGCTTTGCATACTATAGGATTAAAAAAAATTGAATTTCATAAAGTTTTGACCAAATTAAGGTAGTCATACATATGAGTTTTTATATTTTTTTAAAAGTGGTAATAAAAAATTCATAATTAATTATTTACTTGATTTTTTTTTTTAAAAAATATGCATCACATCGGGACATGAGTTCTCTACTTATATCTAAAATCTTATAAACAAATATTATCATTTTATTGTGGTTAGGGTGGTTAGACAAACAACTACTTATTTTTCCCTGAAATTTAAATACTACTACATTAAAATTTTAAATTTTCACCAAATAGATTTAAAAAAAAAAAAACCTAGTAGTTTAGAAATTACATTCTATTTTCTATGTAGATTCTATTCTTACATATTTTTGAAATAATATAGATAAATTATTCAAATTTTTACGTCAAGTTGCTTAACTCTGATTTTTTTGAATTTTCATTGCCACTTAAGGGTCTGTTTTTTCCATGATGATCTTGCACATACCCACTTTCTATTTTTTATCTATTTGCTAAATTACATTTTTAGATCTAGGGTAGTGTGTCAAATAAGCTTGTCAAATCACACATCAAATTTACCTCTTTCACAACACAAAAACAAACATAAACATTAGGGGATTGGCTCTCCATTGTGGTAGCAAGCTAATCATCAAAATCTAGTCGACTTATGCTTAATGTCAAGTCAAGTGAAAAGGGGATAATCTTAGTTATCTTAATTGGATCGAGGATCACTTTCTACTTAACACTACCAAATTTTTGTGCTGCAAAAATATGGTTGCTAGTTAAAATTTATTTTAAGGTGTGATGCAATGAATGTTTCAACTGTGTATAAAACAAGTTTTGTGATGCAATAAAATTTTTCAGGCCGAAGCTGTTATAAAAGATAGCCATGTGCTAAAAGTAGTATTACAATTTATTTTTCATATTTAATATATATTTCAGCCACCTAAAAATATCTTTCAAGGAGACAAAATAATTTTAAAGTCATCAATCAATTTATTATGATGTATATAATAGTGTTTATGTCATTCAAGTTATTAATAGAGTTGAAATTTGATCCAAAATATTAAATACATTGAAGTGTAATATAAAAATAGAGATAATAATTTGATTTTTGAGAACCAATAGAAAGAAGATAAATGATAAATAAGAAAATTAATTATAGACTATAAAATTGTTACTCAAATTTTTAATTCTACACATTAATTGACTAAACTAATAAAATAAATTGAACTTAATGGATGCATAAGTAGAAATAAAATGGTTACAACAACCTTTTAACGCCCATTCAAATGTGACTAAATTTAAAAAATAAATTGAATTTAATGAATACATAAGTATTAATAAAATGACTGAGAGATGGTGTTTTAACACTCATTCAAATATGACTAAACCAAAAAAAATAAATTGAATTTAATGAATGCATAAGTATTAATAAAATGGCTGACAGACACTTAAAAAAACCCATTCAAATGTGGAATGAGAACAGTCATAAAGCTTCACAGAATATTTGTGCCGCCCGACATTCATGTATGGTCACCGAGTGCATGACCAAAAAACTTTGAAATGGAAACTGTATTTTATTACAATAAAAAGGTGAAAGCAACGTATTTGATTTTAATGAAAGGAATTTTGTTACAGCCATGGAATTCAGCAGTCGAAATAAGACTCTTTTCATATTCACATACGTCTTTTTCAGCGCTACAATTTGAGGTTTGTTAGCTTAGCCGTTTTGATTGTTCTGAGCTTGCGGCGTCAGAAAATGTATGCATTTATTGGAATGCATAAATTTCCACTGTTTTTCTGGGAAAACTTGTTCGCGTGGTTTCCTCGTGCTGGCTTCTCTTCTGCTCGAACCTCCCCGTGCGTACAGCTTTGGATGCCCCCTTTAATCACCATATAAATGGCTTGCCACTTGTCATAATTTTATGGTGAAGCTTCTCTGAGTTAATGTCTGATTGCTTTTACCCTATGTACTCCTGAGCTCTGTTCATGGGACCCCCCTCTTCACCTCAAATTCCTTGCTCTATGGATAAGTTATCTGTCATCAAGCACTGGAGATGCTCATACAGAACATTATCTTTTGAGATGTTTTTGTCCAGGGCCTGAAAACTGTAGATTCTATTGGGTAGGATATTGGGATTTCAGTTTTTAGTTTCTGGAGTTAAGGTGTTTAGATCAGCAGGGAAGGATTTAGTAGTGCATCCATGGATTTTTCAGACTTCCGAAAGATTTTGAGATTGTTTCTGAATTGAATTGTGCAATTTTCTTTTGTATTTATGTTTTGGATCATATTCTGTTATGAGGATGAAGATTTAGTATTTTCATTTATGATTTTTGTTAATTTGAAAGATGAGATGATTATTAATATATTTTTTTGATATAAAAATAAAATATAGGTTTTTGAAAGGGCTCAAATTCTTTAATAAAAAGAGGGACGAGCTGGGAACACAGAATCAAGACTGAAAAGCCAAAAACTTTGCAGGGAAAGGTAGAACACTTAACAGAAACTAATACAAATCTGTTTGAGTTTGCAGTGACAACTGGCTTTTTTGAACTCTCTTAAATCATTTTTCTAGGAAATTTAATAAAATTGTTTTATGCATAAATTTTTTTCAATTCACATGATTTTGGGGAGTTTGTAAGGAAGATTATTTTTATAAGGAAGATTGTTCTGTAGTCATCTAAGATCTTCGACTGAAGTTTAGAAGGATTGCTTTTCCTAAACTTGGGATTCACACATTTTTCCCTTTTATCTCCAGAAAGACCAGCTAGTTCAACCCTGAAGTGGAAAGGCCTAATCCGTTGAGCAACCCCAAGTACCAGTTGTCTTTTCCCAAGTGCCAGTTCTTCCAGCATGCACTGATAATCTTGACAGGGCCTAATGCTATATTTATCTTACTATATATATATATTTATATTTTTAAATAATTAGAGATTAAAAAATAATATCTGTAGAATGTAGAATTTTCTCAACAACGAACATGCGCTGTCATTTTGCTGTTTACAGACAGTCCCCATAAACCTGGCCAAGAAAAGGATAACCTACAGGCTTTAGGTAATTATAGTTAACTTTTATACTGCAGGCATTGGAGGAAGACGGACCTTCCAATCATTTACCCCGCTATTTCCGCCATTGAAAATAACAAATAGTGCTACATTCGTCAATTGGGTAAATCCATAATTTTCTGTTCATTGGGGAAACGAAGACGTTTCTTTAAACGGGACTCTACAGAGTTTGAGGGTAAATGTGTTGGTTGCAGGGCCATGGCGATGAAGATGAAGGTGGTTCAGCTGCATATTGTGCTATTGCTGTGTGCCTATTTGGGAGTTTGCAGGGGGACAAATGAGACTGAGCAGGAGCTATTGCAGGTAGCATCGTCTCTTAAGATGTTTGTGGACGAGCTTCCAGACATGCCCAGGCTCAAAGGTTTCGTCCTCCATGGCCAAGATTTCAAGCCTGCGGAGCTCCGCATTGGAATGTTCGAGAAAAAATGGGTATATAAATATACCTCAAACTCTATCCCTCATTAAAGCTCATTGTATATTATGTTTCCGCGCGGCTGAAAGTTATCTGTCTGCTTCCTTTTCTGTTGACAGAAATTTCACAGAGACCTTCCGGCCACGACCGTGTTCGCCTATGGAATATCGAAAGCAGGTGCCACTGTACCAGGTCCCACCATCGAAGCCCTGCAAGGCGTAGAGACGTTAGTAACGTGGGAGAACCATCTGCCTTCTCAGCATATTCTGCCCTGGGACTCTTCGATTATGAGCGCCATCTCTAAAAATGGCGGTATTCCGACGGTGGTGCACCTGCACGGCGGAATTCACGAGCCTGAGAGCGACGGGAACTCACTAGCATGGTTTACAGCCGGGTTTAACCAGACTGGCCCGGCCTGGAAGAAGACTGCATATCATTACGCCAATGTTCAGCATCCAGGTAACCTGTGGTACCATGACCACGCCTTGGGGCTTACCAGAGTTAATCTCTTGTCCGGACTCTTTGGCGCTTACGTTGTTTCCAACCCCAAGGTGGAAAAGCATCTCAACCTACCCACTGGTCGTCGATATGACCGTCATCTTGTCGTCTTCGACCGGAGCTTCGCCCAAGATGGATCTCTGTATATGAACAACACCGGCAACAACCCGTTGATCCATCCCCAGTGGCAGGTAACTCTCGCCTTCATACCTTTTCCATGGCTGGCTAGTACACAGTAACCAGTGCTAAATATGTGAGTCCTCTGTGATGGGTATATTTTAAATTATGGGTATATTTTAAGTACAACATGCACATTATGCTATTGCAAGAATATGAACAATCCTTTAATGGAAGGGAGATCAGATTCTTTAATTTTAATGGAAGAGAGAACAAATACTTTTAACTTTAATGGAAGAGGTATCAGATACTTTTAACAGTAGAAAGGTTTAATGCATGTGAAATCCAGCGACACATTTCACAATGCAACGGTCAGTTTTGTTTTCAGATTTGCCGCAATTGTGGAGAATTTTTAATAGTAAATGTAATATTTAATGATTTTGGATTTCTTGAATGTCTGTAGAAATTGCTTCGATTAACAGAAAGATGTCTTATGTTTTGTTTGCTTCCAGCCAGAGTACTTCGGAGACATCATAATAGTGAACGGCAAGGCTTGGCCTTTCTTGAAGGTTCAGAGACGGAAATACCGCTTCAGAATTATAAATGCCAGCAATGCTCGGTTCTACAATTTTGCGTTAAGCAACGGACTTTCTTTGATCCAAATAGGCTCAGACTCTGCATATTTGCACAGACCTGTGATCGTGGATTCATTGCTGCTTGGCCCCTCAGAAATTGCAGACATTCTCATCGATTTCAGCAAATCAAGCACAAATGAAACAATTCTCACAAACAGTGCAGTCTATCCTTACCCTTCCGGAGATCCAGTCGATGATCTTAACAGCAAAATAATGAAATTCATCATTGAAAACGCAGCGGTGAAGGATCCAAGCCATGTACCCAAAAGGCTGATACGATACAGTAAGCCTTCGGAGGAGAAAATAGCTCATACACGCTACATTGCCATGTATGAGTATGAAAGCGCTACAGGAGAGCCGACTCATTTGTTCTTGAACGGGATGCCGTACAGTGCTCCGGCTACGGAGACTCCAAAACAGGGCACCAGTGAAATATGGCATGTAATTAATCTCACAGAGGACAACCATCCTCTTCATATTCATTTGGGTTTGTTCGTCGTGGTCAAGCAGACAAAGCTGCTGAATCTGGACGAGTTCAGTGATTGCATGAAGAAGAAAAATGATGCAGTCAAGTGCGATATAGAGAAGTATGCCAAGGGCAGAAGCTTTGCAGGGCCTCGTAATGAAAGAACTTGGAAGAATGTGTTCAAGATGCGCCCTGGATTTATGACTACCATTCTTGTCAAATTTTCTTTCATCCATTCTAACCAGTCTTATCCCTTTAATGCAACTGCTGAACCAGGCTATGTCTATCACTGTCATGTAAGTTACCAAATTTCCGTCACTTTCTGTATAACCCAAATACTGAAAATGTTGTTGATGTATGTTTAGTAACTTGCTTCTGTTTGGAAATCGCAGATTCTGGATCACGAAGACAACGAGATGATGCGGCCATTAAGGATAATGTCGTAAACAGATAGAAAATAGATCAGTGGATTTTATGTTTTTCTTCACTAAAGTAGATAATTGATTGCTGTTGAGAAGTGGTATGCCAGAGTCCTCGGTGTTTTCGTTCATTGTTCACCAGTTTGTTTGGATACTTTCATGGCTGGATGCTTATTGAAGCACCTGCCTCGGTACTATGTACAAAATCCGTATTTTCAACTGGCACTGTGTATTCATTAATAATTTTCTCATTATTCAATGGAATCATGTTTTGAATGCTACGTATTCCTTCCAATCTTTCTATTTACCAATCAATCTTTCAACCGACCTATAAATTTATATTGAAATTTCGACCGGCCTATATTATTCATGGATTAGGGTTAAAACTCAGTCTTATATGATTAATTTTTGTCTCACTAAGAGATTTGCACGTGAAAGCCCCCAATAATGTTATTTAATATTCTTAAAAAAGGAGAAACTATTATATGCAATTTAATTAATATTCTTAATAAAGGAGAAACTATTATATGTAATTTAAAAATAAAAAATATCATAGGAGAGAGGGTTGGATAGTAGTGTAGGATCTTATAATTAGTATAGGAATTGACTAAGTGGACCAATAAAAGTTATTAGAAAAGTTAAAAATAATTTTAAATACATATTTTAAAAGATGTCTAATTTAATATTGAAATTATTTTTAAAATAGTTAGGTGTTTTGAGAATGATATTTTTTCGGCATATTTTAGCTAGATGTATTTAATATATATGTTTAGTAGTAACATTTGCAAGATGATATATAAAATGTTGATATGTCATTTTTTGTGTTTTTATATAAATTAGTGTTTTCCTTTGCAAATAAGAAATACTATCACATTCATTGAAATATATAATATATGATAGCAAATAAGAAATGATTGATGCAATTATGAATCTATATTTTGTAGTAAATTTTGTCTAATAAAGTTCATTTCATCAATTAATATTTATTTTATATGTCAAATTTCTTCTTGAAAACTTGTGAATCTTGCTCTTTCTAATTCAACAAAATTTGTGAGTGGAATTCTTAGTGTTGAATGGATTGTCAATGCACCAATGAATGTTGCAACTCTAGGTGCAAGTAATAATAAGAGACAAAATTGTGGTGCGAGTGCATCTTGAAGAGCTTGACAAATTGCATGAATTATATATGATTTAATTGTTCTTTCTATTCTTTGAATTATCATGCATAATGACATGACATTTTGATCTTATAATAATGTGACATGATTATAGTAAGTGCTTTTTTTTTGCTTAGCACGTAAGGTTCCATATAGTATATTTGATATTATATCATATGGTATTAGTATTCCATTCTCTTTCATGGGATTGATGAGATTTATTGCCTTATTTGTGTAATCTTCACCTTGATATTCATTACTCCATAGAGTTTTTCTATCAAGATCTTTTCTACCCAAAAAATTTAATTTTCTTACATCCATAATTTGACCATGATGTGGTCTGAGATGACCTCCCACTCAAGTTCAATTTTATTTTGATTAATAGGTAGAACATTCTCATCTTTAGAATCAATACGATTCTCACTATCATCCAAAATACTCCCATGTTTCAAATTCCATTGATTATAATTGAATGAACTCCTAATTTGATGTAATTGTAGTATCATCAAGTCTAATATTTGTTTGTATATTGTGAAATGGATTGTAAAGGAATAATTCTAACCAACAAAATTGAACCCATTTTTTGATTGGTGTATAGTATGGTGATAAATATTGGAAATACTCTCACAATAGCTACCATAGTCCTCACCTCCCATTTTTTATCTCATCTTTGCTTGAATTATATGTCTAAGTCCTAGTTGCATCTACAAGTGAAACACTTTCCATTGCATATGGTCCATCCAAATATCCTTCAATAAAATGATTTTGGCAACTTTTATCATCATGTTCTTCATTTTTTTGTTATTAGATTGAAAATTTCTCTTGAAATATTTAACGTGAAAAAAAATCTACTACTTTATACCAATGATAAGTCCAATAACATATAACATGTTTCTCGTGTTCTAATATCTCTAAAAGAACCTGTTTTCAATCTACATTTTCTCTCCATGTACTTGAAATATGTAATGTTTATGTGTATTTACTTAGTCATCATTTATTCAAAGTTCATATATTTTATCTCTTGTATCTAGTTATTCAAATACTTTTGATTTGTCTAAGATGCAATAGTCATGGTGAATTTTATCTAAAAAAAACTAAATTTTTAGTTTTTATATAAGCATTTTAATCATTTCTTGGTACAAAATTATATTTAAATGTTTGAACATCTTACCTACAAACCATCCTTCCCTTTTTTCTCAAATCAAAGCACCATCTTTACACATTATATGAGATTCAACACAATTGAGTAACTCTTTATAATTGTTTTGCAAGCATATTTGATTACGTTGTATATTTTAAAGACGCGTGTAATTTTTTTAAGACTTATTATTGATAATATTACATAATTTAATAGTTAAAAAAAACTATTTTAAGTATATTATAATTTTGAATAACATTGAAATAAGAATTAAAATCATACATGTATATTTTATTGATGTGGATCTCCTTATGGATTCTATGCATGAATAGTAGAGTCAAAGTATTTATGAGCATTTTGTATTTCATAATAATTTCTTCAATCGATGTTGTCTATGTTTGGTGCTCCCTCTAACCATATGAATCCATGTAGTGAACCTTCATGCTGCCATTCATATTTATACCAATAATATTTTATTTTCATTGGACCCTTTTGTAATTACTCTTTTGAGACATTATATATTGTAGGTGTATTCAATATGCAACAATATGAGGATAGTTAATAATTTTTTTGTCTCCAATTTTATGCTTTTTGTGGATTAGTTGGTTGTGTTAGTGGCATTAGAGCATGCAAATCAAGCCAACACATATCTATTGCACTCAAAATACAATGATTATTGGAATTCCAATTTGATGCAAGAGGCAAGTTAATTTAGCTCAACATTTTGACCAATAAGACCTTGTACCCCTTAGTGTAGAACCAAAAAAATAAAAAAAAAACTAGATGTGAGTGGAGGATGCTCTCCATATGCTCTTGTAACTCATTAAAGGTGATTGAGATGTATTGAAAGCTCTTTTCAACAAACATAGCTAATGCATTTTGTGCACAATGTCTCATAATAATATTCATGTAATATTTAAATCATGGGGATTGTCTAAATTGGTGATCTCTATATTAAAAAAAATTAAAAAATTTGTATAGATGGACTCTACTTAATCATGCTTCTAACCAATTACATTTCCCATTTTTAAAAAGTGTTAGGAAAGCCCTATCAAGTAATCATTCAGTGACATACTCATTTATTGAAGATGCTCTAGTTCTTGGCCAATCAATTAATGATCTAGGATCTACATTAGGATTATTTATCTATTCATGCATTAGTTTCATCTCTCCTAGGGAATTTGGTGGTTTAGAGGCTATTGATGTCACATGATCAATGGTGTTTCCTTCATTAATACTCATTGTTGTCCACATGGAAAAAGTTCAATTGGTTAAAAATAATTCCATTTGAATTGGATGTAAGTGAACACTAAGTACATTTCATCAATTTGAACATCTTTATAGAACTTTTCATGTTTTATTTTATAGTTAAGTTCTTTATGGGTAAGTGCAGGAAGATGGGGGGCCAAAAAGGGGTCATAAGTGGACATTTTTTTCTTTTCTTTTCTGAAATCAAGAAATATTGACATTGGATGTGAAATTGAGGATAGTTACACTCAAAAAATTTAGATGAAATAGAAACAAGGATCATAGTGCTCTGAGTCTACTTTCTAAACTACTATTTTTTTAAAAAATGGTAGAGATTAAATGGTTTGAGAAAGGGAGCCACACAAATTGGTGTTGTTTTTGTCAAAAAACATAACATAGCGTCTGTTGTGGCTTCTTCAAAAGGTTAACTTTTTTTTGTATTTTTAAAATTGCTTTAGTGTGAAATTAGCTAACATCATGTAGTTTATGCCTAATTTTTTTGATAGTTTTTTAATGAATATATGATTTTTTACTAATTTTCAAAGTGAACACATCTTGAAAAACAAAATTTTGGTTATGACACCTATAATTTTTGAAAACTAATCAAAAATCATTTTTTTTCTTTTGAATATGTGTAGAATGGAGTCTAGTTTATAAAAAAATGTAATTTATTTGAAATTTCAATAAACAGTTAAAAATGAATTTAAAAATACCAAACATTGGTTTTGACAAAAAACAAACACACAAACAAAATAAATTAAAGATGAAAGCCTTAACATATTCAAAATGTGAAAAAAATTACATTGATAAATAGCTAAGAGAGAGCCTAACATTACCTAAGTATTCAATTTACTCGACCTTGAAACATGTACAAACCTAACGGGTGCCACAAACGAGATTATGTCAAATTTTGTAGAATATGAAAAAAACACGTCTTTGGAGGTTGGGAAGGCACTCCAAGCCTTTGGTTTGGAAATCCAAAGCAAATCCAAGCCTAAGGCTTAGGGATTTCCAAAGCAAGAAATAACATGCTCATGTTATAACGCGATTGCTTTATTTAACAATTTTAACATGTTTTAATTATTTTTGCCTTTTCCTTCCCAAAGTGAGACATAACATGAGCGAGTTCTAATATGTTTGTGTTAAGTCTCACTTGAAATAATTTTTGTGCAAGTTTTTTAAATTTATGTTTGATGTATGTATGTTTGTATATATATTTTAATGCACATATGTATGTTTGTGTGCTTAAATGTTTATGTATGTATGTATGTGTTCCTATATGTATGTATGTATGTATTCCTAGGTGTATGTACCTAAGTATTATGAATTTATGCTTGTATGTATGCATGCATGCCTATATGTATGTATGTATGTATGCATGTATGTATGTATGTATGCGTGTATGCTTGTATGCATGTATGTATGTATTTATGTATATGTATGCATGTATGCTTGCCTATGTAGGAGTTTATGGTGAACTCCTCAAACACCCCAGGATCACTTGCAAAACAAAATAACTTCCACAAGAGAGAAATGGTAGAAATATTATGCTATCATTAAGATGCAAGAATGCCAAACTAAATATGGAAAAGTACATATGAAGCCTTGCTTAAATATAGGTAAGTTTGAGATGTAGTATGTAATATGACGTTGACATGTGTCATAATCTTATGACATGTGAAAACTAACTACCTACCTAAGAAATGATGCTAGATAAGATACAAATTCTAGAAAAGATAACTCATCCTTCTAGAAGGAATCTTATATCCTAAGAAAACATGTGAACCTATCACTTAGTAAATGATACCTAGGAATATAACTAAATGTCTAAGTAACTTATGTAAGTGTAATTGAACAATTAATTACACCAACACCCCCCATAAGTGCAACTCAAGGAGAAGATTATTATGCAAACTATGCAAAGACTATGACTATGGGTCTTGGCTACGAGGCCCTACTAGTTACCCATTTAAAATGCAAATGGAAATGATGCAATCAATCTCTCACAAGTGGAGAGAAGGAGAAACCCAATGGGACAAAAATCCACTCCAAAAGAGAGAAAACAAAACAAAACAAACATGATGTATGGAGGACTCAATAATACCCCCAAGGACTACATCCATCATGTATATACAATCAATGACCTCCCCATAAGAGGGAAATAAAGAGAATGGATATCCCCCTAATGATGAATAATTACTTGTAAATATGGTTAATGTTTGAAGACAAAACATAATCCAATGCCTACAAACAATGTTTCTCCCCTTGGGAAGAAGGTACACCAAGTACAACTATAAGAATGCTTCCCATTCTAGATATGAATTGGTAGGAAGAGGAATCCATATGTAAGTAGATTGTGTCTCTAAAATTTTCTCATGTGTTGCCAAGTTCTTAGATGATGAAGATGATGCCACAATCTAATCAGGTACATGCCTAATCACAAAAAACTATGAAAAATAAGGAACAAGTGCAAACTGATCTTAAACAAACTTTGAAGACAAACATGAAGTGATAATAGTGGATCCATGACTATCATCAGATAGGAGAGATAAACCCTCAAATTCATCTTCCAAATCTACAATGTGAGACTCCACAAATAAGGAAGAAATGTCTGTCAAATAGGAATCCCAATCAGGAAGACTACCAAATACTTGTTGCAATGAATCATTGGTAGTACTCAATGAATCATCAAAAAAAGATGAAGATGTGATAGAGAAGTAGGAGCTATAGGAGAAGTCTCTGGATCATCAAGAAACTCAAGTTCTGCATCATATTCAAACTCCTCTAAGGTCTCATCATCATAGGTTATGTTGTCAACATCATCAAGTGGAATGAGGAAATATGAAGCAAGATCATCTAGGAATGGAGGCTTGTGTGGATCTCCAAAAATCTCCCAAACTTTGGTCCAAAATGTGCATGGGCATGACATGTTAGAGAAGACTTGATGATAGGTCTCACTGAAAATGCTTGCACTGAAAGTAGAACCAATCAATCCTATGATATGATCATTCTTATTACCCCAAATTGATTTCTTATATGTTGTTTCTATTTCAGGAATGAGTCCATAAAGATGTGGCAAAATTTCTAGCCACTTACAATGTGTGATTATGCCTTTTTTCCATGAATCATAATTATCCCTAGTCAGAACTATTATAGAAGGATGAGTTGCATAACCCATGATTACAATGATAATACACTTCTCAATTGATACAATATGATTTCAACATATACAATATAGCTGAAATGAAGTACAATGATCAAAAAAACATCCTCCCAACTACCAAAATATCCAAGTATGCTTTAGTAGACCCACTGGGAAAAATTTGAAATCACAAATACTCTGATAGAAATAGGAAAAGTGCATGGATGCACTACAACAAAATAGAAAATTAGCGCCTAAAATTTGAGTTCATGAATTAAGAACTTCTGCTGGCGCAAAACTCGGTGCAAAATGGTATGTTTGCTTCGATGCCAAATTTAGCACCGAGTTTAGCATTGGGTTTAGCGCCGGATTTAGCGTTGGATTTAGCGCCATATTTAGTGCCATTTTTTGTTGCTTCTAGTTTGGCTTTTGATTTTGCTTTTGGTTTTTCTTCTTGTGTTTCTTCCACGGTTGCTTCCAGTTTTGCTTCCATTTTTGCTTCTGGTTTTGCTTCTAGGTTTGCCTCCGGTTTTGCTTCCATTTTTGCTTCCAAATTTGCTTCCAATTTTGCTTCCAATTTTGCTTCCAATTTTGCTTCTAGTTTTGCTTCCAATTTTGCTTTTGATTTTACTTCTAGTTTTGCTTCCAAGATTGCTTCTGGTTTGCTTCTAATTTGGCTTCCATTGTTGCTTCCTTTTCTACTTCTAAAAATGCTTCTTGTTTTGCTTCCATTTATTAATTTAATATGTTTTATTTCAATTTAATTAGTTAAATATATCATGCCTCTTTAATAACTCATATGATTATAGAGTAAGTAAATTAAATAATATGTTTTATTTCAATTTAATTAATTAAATATATCATGCCTCTTAAATAACTCATATGATTATAGAGTAAGTAATTTAATTATTTAACTCATATGATTAAATAACAAGATAATTATTGATAACATGATCATTGAGTGTTGGTGGTTCTTTCACCTTCTGGGCTCGGTCTTGGTTGAGATTGGTTTGGTTCATCTGCATCTGCATTTGTTGGTGCTACTTTGTGATGGACCTGATAGGTGTTGGGGTCCTATGGTCCTGTGGAGGATGGTGTTGGTGGTCCCTATTCGTATAGGGCTCTTTGATCGACTGGTGATTTCTGTGTTGGCTCTAGTCTATTTCATGAAGGGCGTTAGCCCTAGTTTGGTTTACGAGGTGGGCCATCTAATGGCCTAGTGGCATTGTTGGTGGGTTTTGAAGCTCGTTTGGTCTACAATGGTTGTGCTAGGTGGCGTTGTGCTAGCTTGGTGGTTCATGGTTGTATTGGGGGAATGCTATTTAGTGCCCCCTTTAGTTGTTCTTGGTTTGGCTTGCTGCAGAGTTTTCTTTTGCAATGTGTTGGTTCTGTTTCATGTGGTTGAAGATGGTGATAGTGTGGAGGTGGGCCCTTGCCCTATTCTGCTTTGGGGTGGTTGGTGCTATGTGATGATTTCCTGGTTGGTGGTTGCCATTGGTGCTTCAGCTATTGATGGAGCGGCTGGCTATATGGAGGTTTGGCTCGGTTATGTTATGGGCTGGAAGGATTTTTCTGTTCTTCCTATTGGTTCTTTCGCTTGGCTGCCATGGGAGGAGTTGTGGGCCTACTCTACTGACGTTCCTATTGGCTTCCTATCTCCATAATCGTGGTATTCTATTGAGGTGAATACTAATCCTATTGAGGTGGAGTTGGTGATTGTTGGTTTGATGGGAAGTGGATTCCTATTGAGGTAGATGGTGCTTTCTTGGTTGTGTGGTTCTATTGGTAGGCTTGGTCCCCACCTCTTCCTCTCTTAAAGAGGGGAGCCCCAACCTATTGAGGTGGCCTTGGGGGTGGTGTTTGGGTGGTTGTTTCCTCTGGAGGTACGTCTCTCTATTGCGAATGATGTTTCTTGCCCTTTTATGGTGGAGAATTTGTCTGTTCTTGGTTTATCTTTTTTGACTGGAAGATCTATTGCAGGTCTGCTATTTTACTGTAGATGGTTTGTGGCCTTCCGTGTGGAAGGTCTGTTACTATCCTGCGGTTGCAGGGTGTTGGTCTTAGGTGTTCGGTTGCTCCTGGTTTCGTACCATGAATGAGTTGTAAGTCTGTTGATGGTTTGGAGTATTTTGGGTCCTTGGTTTCCTTTCACTCTTGATTATTTGTGATCAGGTGTTGGTTCCTCTGCTGTCACTGCGATGATTTTTGGTTCTCGATGGCCCATAGAGCCTTGTTTTGAAGGGTCTACACCCTTGTTTTGTTGTTCTTCTCATTGTCTTGGTTGTTGGCCTGCAAGGCTTTATACTAAAGGAACAACACCCTTGATTTTCCACTTTTAATTTCAAAAACATGATCATCATTTATAATTAAAACAAGTGAGTCAAATATGCCACTAGATTAATAACATGTCAGAATGATACATGTCCAACAGTTGACATAAGTCAAAATGACACATGTACAAATGATATAAGTAAAAATGATAAATTATATAACTCAAAATGATACATGTCCAAATGATATATTTCAAAATGATACATGTCAAAATGACTCAATAATATGGTACTGTAGGCCATGAAAATGATACATATGATAGTAACCATGAAAAGAGGCATCATAATGATATATCAACAATGATCCATGATGCGGTCTATATGATCATGAATGTCACTGGCTACTACCAACAACTGCCTCATCATCATCATTATCACTATCATGATCATCATTGTCATCATCATCATCATCATCAGCCTCAGTGTCTTTTGTATCCGTGCCATCATCATCCTCTTCCATGTGATCTATACTAGAACCAACATATTCTGGATCTATATATCATGAGGATCATCTTGATCTTCTGGAAGACCCGCGTTCTACAAAAAAACATTTAAAATGAAAAGTTATTATTTATTCCATGCAATAATTTATTTTTCTGTTATATATCTAATATTACAACATGTGAAATGAAACCATAATCATATTACATCATATCAAAGTGCACATACCATAATAAAATTTCATAAAAGTTACAACTAATATGTAATTCCAATGATGTAAAACATGCAACAATTCTAATAAACATTAGTAAAATATGCCAGCATTTGGTGGAAGAGGAAGAAAGATGACTGGAACTCTAGAGGCCCACCATAATGGATTTCAATATTCAACCATGAGAGCAGAAGAGATCTGATATCATGTATCAAAAAATTAAGTATGCATTCTTCTAGCCAACAGAGAAGGAGATGATTACTTTGCTTCATTTTCATTTGCATAACCCTATCATGGTGTGAACCAAGAAGACCAAGGATGTCCAGTTTTATGTGGAGGTAATGGATGTAATCCAAAATTTAGGAGGGGCAAGAAGGTCAATGTATGATCATGATGAAATTGAGGAAGAACAACAAGAGAGGGATAGGAAAAATAAAATCAATGCAGAGTTTCAAGGATTTGTCAAGCGAGTAATAGAGCTATGGGAGTAGCCTCATCTAAAAGATTTTGAACTAGATTTTGATATACCATTTAGAGAGCTTGGTTTTCATGGAGTTCCTTTCAAAGTGTCTTGATGCAGTGCTAGGAGGATCACAAATCAAATCATCATTCACTTCACAAAAAAAACTTGATTCCACACAACTAATCTGAGATTAAGGTATACAACTACTTGTAGTTTCCTCAAAACACATTTGACATCACCAAAACAATGAACTCAAACTCAAACTTGTAGATTGCTAAGCTTGTCAATTTGGACACTCAACACCAAAATGATAATTCAGACTTCCAACATGGATCCAATACCATTCAAGACACTCAACAGATGTAAATATATCAAAAACAACAAACTTCATCAGCAAATCCCTACATTAATGAATCAATACTCTAAACCCTTACCATTCCAACTCCTTGTTTCACGAGGGTTTTTTGAAAATACATACCCCAAGTCCATTTCCCCCCTTCCAATGCCACAAAAATGTGTTATTATACCTGAAAAAACATATTATACTCTTTCCCATCCTTTGTTCATGATAATTCATCAATCACCATTCAAAAAAAACCTCATTTTCCATTCCTAAATATCACTGTCAACAGGCTGCCCTGTCTATTCAATCAATAAACAAAATATTCAAACCTATGAACTCACCAAACCTTGATTAGAGAAGGCTCAAAATACCTTTAAAATCCCCTTATAAACAATGAGAATCAAGAAAACTTTACTCACCATAATCAAATTCCTCAAAACAACTTCGTACACAGTCACTTTTCCAAATTTTGCCCAAAATACAGATGTAGGGCTTCATGATTTCATATGCTAACCACCATAATTGAGTATAAGCCTTTAGAACATGAAATAATGTGCTAATATGAACCTTATCACCAAAAATCAGGAGTTTCCACCATACAAATTAAGAGAAACACATTTTTCTTTGTATACAAACCCCAAAAACCCTATGTTTAGGATAGTTTTTAGAAATTGGATTGTTTGACCCTTTAAATGGCATTATAAAAATTACTGGTAAAAAGAAAGTTTGTCCATGACATCAAGAAATTTCCATCCATCTAGGTTTCAGGTCCGTACAGGTCTGTACAAGGCTTTACTAACATGTTTTCTGACTGCAATTTCTGGAAAATGTTTTTTGGACTAGCTATCTTCACCAAAAACATAATAACTTTCACATTTCTCAATGAAATTAAATGAAAAAAACCCAAAATAAAGTAGATTAAACATTATTTCAATCCCATGTGATCTTAGGCCATGAAATGGTCCATACAAACCGTACCATGCATTAGAACAAAAGGAAGGAATTGGAAAAATAGTGAAAATATGATTTCTTCATTACAAATCTTCAATTTTCTCTTCCACCACCCTTACAAACGACTCACAATTCCTTATTAAAGGCTCTCCAACTTCTCTAACTGCCTAAAACTATTCAAATAAATTCTATGACCCTTCAACTTCCATTATTTGTCAAGTTTTTACATTGTGACAACTTTTTTTTTGTACTTTTTGACAATTTTTTCAATATGGAACAACTTTGAACATTATTTGACAAATGACTTAAAATATAACTTCCTAAGAACTTAAAAACTCTAAAATCATTTGATAAACCTTATTAAATGAACCCCTATCACTCTTTAAACATTTATTACATTTTGGCCTCATGGAGTCAAGAAATCAAGCAGGTGCTCCTACACCACGTCTGCTTTTATTGTTCCTACGGTAAACTGTTTGATAGAGTTGGTGGAATTAACTTTCTTAGTAATCACTATCAGGAGATTGATATTGTTAACCTTGAGAGAGTAAGACTTGGGCAAAAGGAATTTGATATGGCTATTATTTTCATCCTATACAACCATTGCAAGAAAAATTAAGCTAGCATCAAATAACCAACAATTTTGAAAATAACATGAAAAATTTTAGTTGTTGCTATGTCAGGAATAAAATAAAAGGAAACAATGTTCCTTCCAGTGGTTTGATGATTGCAAATGAGGATTCATGATGAAATTCAATCTTACTGGGTTAAAATCATTTTTTTTTATGAAATAGATCAATATATAGAACTTAAATGGAAATAGATACAACCTATCCTCATGTTGGTACCCATATGAAACTCATCTATTATGCTCCCTTTTTTCATCATTTTAATTTTGATCTTGTATCCATCCAATCAATTGTGGTTCTCGTAGTCAATTTTTTAAGTCATCTTGTCATTGTCTTTTCTTTGCTAAGATAGAGAGAAGTGATCATCAACAAGTCTGATAAAAGATGGCATTTAAATAATAGTATGCAAGAGAAGAAAAAAATGAAGTTCTCGGTTGGTGTTGACTACGATGAAAGAAAGAGGACTATGGAATGGCTAAGGCATGAGGTTTGAATCAGAAATACTCTTTTCCCTTGGCACATATTTTTTTGGCCCAGCCATGGAGTTAGTTCACCTAATTAGCAACAATAGCAAGGGTCTAAGTGAATTCTTCCAAAGAAGTAAAAATAGAAAGTTAGGGCATATTTTTGTGTGGTTGAAACCAAAGAAAACTAAGCTCCAATTCCAAAAAAGGGCAGATTGATTAGTGATTGATGCACAACTTGATAAGAATTATATTTGTTAAAGGGTGCTCACTTTAGAGGTGGCAATGCCACTAGCCTCCTCCATTTAGCAAGTTTTAAGGTGGAAAAGTGATTGATGATATTCACCAAACACTAAAGGGCTAAAGGTGCACTATTTCAGAGGAAAAACCCTAATAAATCTTAACCTTCAACATCAAAACCTTGGAAAATGCATTAACCCATGCCTATGTATGAGATCAAGCCTTTGAGTGAAGTATGATACACATCTTGGTGGATTTAACCACTATAAATATCCATCGAATCATATGAAAGAGTGACAGTAAGTTAATAAAAAATTTCTCAAATTAAGTAATTGTACTTTTAGAGAGAAAAAACCATCATTCATCTCTGCTTCATCATAAGAAACATTGCAATTACATTAGTAATCAAAACTCAACTAAAAGGGAAAAAATGAAGATATCTCACTCAAAACTCAATATTAGAACTTCCCACTTGATTCAAATGAAAGCTAACACATTCCATCACCCTTGGGCTATGGCACTTCTGTACGAATGAGAAATTCAGCCTGTAGCAGTAGATTTCTTGAAAACATAGAATTTATGCAAAGAAACTAATAGATTTTGTGGTACTTCTTTCAAAATGCAACTTTCCAACCCCCATCACGAGGTGTACATGTATTTTAATTTTTTTTCAATCCAAAATTAAATCCCCAAACCAACCAACCACTTTTCAAACCCCAACTAACTGTTGGCCTTTACAAATTTTGCATTTTTGCAAGTTTATTGTTGACATAAAGTGAGGATTTTGCAATTGGGTGTTTTAGAAAGTGTTTCTCTTGAAGGGGAAGGTGGATTATGAGGTTTTGAAACCTGATAAGTGGCTGAACAACAGAAAATTAGAGGGGCACAAGTTTTAAGAGTAGTTTCTTTGAAAAATAGGTCAAAATTAGCCTTGTAGGATAGCGGTGAAGTCCAAATTTGAAGAGGTTGTACCAAAGTTACCATAACTAGTTTTGAGATATGTTTTAGAAGGACCAAATGGGTCCTAGAATATGGTTTTGGTTTTAGGAGATTCAATTTGATGTTGAAGATTTACTTGATTTCAATTATATGGACTACTACAAGAGTTTAAGTCCTTGAATGCAAGAATTTATGAATATGATGAAATAGAGTTTTCTGAGTGCTTTGTTGATTTCAACCTGTCAAATAAATGATTTTTAAGGTGTACTAGAGGTCAGATGGGAGTTGGAATCAAGTTTTGGTGGTTTAGAGTCTTTTTGGCCTTGTGAAATCAAGGTACAATGAAGAGAATTTGGGTAAAGTTTGTGTCAAACAAGAGAATTTGAGTTTGGTTGATTTGAAGACCTCCCTTGCATTGCATCAAAATTTTTCAAGCTTTTTATTGATGCTTGTTATTCAGTAAGTGGTAGCTTTGTTTATCACTTGACACTTTTTTTTGGAGTCATGTGCTGTTCAATTTGTTTAACACTTCCTTGTTGATGTAAAATTACTGGTCTCTACAGTAGCCAAAAGTAAGCATTCATTTTTTTTCCCTTCAAACTTTGATTTCAATGTAATATTGGTCTTTGTTTTAGCTAGTAGGAAGTTATGTTTGTTTGTTTTTTTGTGCTTGATAGTTTATCCTCTACTATATTTGAAAATATCACTACAAAGCTTCACTATTAACAATTTGGTGTATGCATTTGAGGGAAAAAACATAGTCATTTAGTGATTTCCATTTAGGATAAAAAATATAATAAAGAAAAGTTTACACTCTATTCTTTTTGGAAATAGAAAAAATATTATAGAGAGGCCACGACCAAGCTATCACTGGGAAAGAGAAAAAATGCAAAAATAAAAAAATCTTTCATCGTTTGATAAACCAAATATGGAGAGTATGATTTGTTTCATTTCTTTTGCTAGTGAGCTAAGTCTAGAGAAGCTAAGCCAAGATAGAAGGGTTTCAAAATAAGGATGCATGGTAGAAAAAAAACACCCATTCATTTGTATCTATTGAGTCCAAATTGAGCTTGTCTTGATAGAAAACATAGGTAACATATAGAGAAATTGAATATAGAAACTTACTCAACTTCTTTTTGTTCGAAGAAATTTGAGCTCCATAAGTGATTTGATGTCAGTGTCAAGAAAAGCAAGGCGTCGACAGAGTAAAGCAAGAGAAAAATGCATGAGAATCCAAGAAGAAATGTCTTTGAAAACACATTCAGATAAGTGGAAATAAATGATGAACCATGAAAGCTTTACTTGATTTGGCCTCAACATAAATTTCTATGAAGAAAACTCTCAAAAGCAGTGAGAAAATCAACATAGACTCCTTCAGAAAGCTCAAGGTTTCAAACCCTAATGATGGCGGCATGTGCAGGGCAAGGGAGCTCAAAAAAACCAAGTGAAAATGAGATTTGAAAATTAGGGCTTGGGTATTTTGTTCTAACTCATCATGGCAACAAAAATATTGATGTGAAAAAACTCCCACACAATCATGTATAGTGTATATGTTTAATCATTGAATCTTTTAATATTCAAACAAATTTAGAAAACAAAATACATATATTTTATAATAAAAAATTACTATTATTTATTAAATTTATTAATTTGTATGTTCAATTAATAATTAAAAACTGTTGATGTTATTTTATATAAAATAACAATATGAAAAATATCTTTAACAATTATTAATTTTAATTTTAAAAAATATATAGAAAAATATTTATTTAAATAAAACTAAAATGAATATGAATTAAATATATAATTTAATCATTAAATTATGATTTCAATTATTATAATTTAAAAAAATCGTGTGATTGTGATATTACATTAGATTCCTTGTGCCCTAATTTTTTTTTAATTAAATAGATCTGCCTTTTGCATTTCTTCCAAACCATTCACATTATTATTGTGAAAAATAAATTCTAAATAATGATTAATATTCAACATATAAATTTTATTATTATTTATTTATTTTATAATATGTTACAAATTAAATATTACAATTTTTAATTGAAAAGAAGATAAAAATTTCATTTAATTTAAATGCTATTATTCTCAAATTTAAGATCATACTATTATCTTCATATTATCCTTTAAAAACAATTTTTTATCCTTTACTCAAAATTTTTAAACACGGGCAAATTTGTAGATAATTGAATGCAAAAATGAGGTGTATTATGCCATAAAATGTACAAAAGGGATATAGTTGAATTTTTAGGCCCTTGTAGTCACACCAAGGGACGTATAGGGTTGAGGGTCCAATGTATAGGGTAGAGGGTATACTAGGGGTTGAGGGATTAGGGTTGAGGGTTTAAGGGTTGAGGGATTAAGGGTTGAGGGTTAAGGGATTAAGGTAGAGAGTTTACTAGGGTTTAAGGGTTGAGGGTTGAGGGTAGAGGTTGGTTTAAGGGTTTAGGGTTTAAGGGCCGAGGGTTGAGGGTTGAGGGTTTAGGGTTTAGTGTTGAGTGTTTAAGGGTTTAAGGGTTGATGGTTTAGGGTTGAGGGATTAGGGTATAGAGGGAGGGATGTATGGAGTGAGAGATGGAGGGAGAAGTGAGATAGAAAGGAGAGTAGAAGAGGAGGGAGGGACAAAGATATATGAGGGTTGAGGATCCAATGTATAGGGTAGAGGGTTGAGAATTGAGGGTATAGAGTTGAGGACCTATAGGGTTGAATATGGTTTAGGGTATTGGGTTGAGGTTATAGGGTTGAGGGATTAGGGTTGAGGGGTAGAGAGTAGAAGGTTTAAGGGTTTAGGGTTTAGGGTTTAAGGGTTTAGGGTTGATGGTTAAGGGTTGAGGGTAGAGTGTTTAGGGTATAAGTTTGAGGGTATATGGTTGAAGGATTAGGGTTGAGGGTCCAATGTATAGGGTAGAGGGTATAGGGGTTGAGGGATTAGGGTTTAAGGGTTGATGGTTTAGGGTTGAGGGATTAAGGTAGAGAGGGAGGGATGGATGGAGCGAGAGATGGAGGGAGAAGTGAGATAGAGAGGATATTAGAAGAGGAGGGAGGGACATAAACATATGAGGGTTGAGGATGCAATGTATAGGATAGAGGGTTGAGAATTGAGGGTATATAGAGTAGAGGACCTATAGGGTTGATGGTTTAGGGTATTGGGTTGAGAGTATAGGGTTGAGGGATTAGGGTTGAGGGTAGAGGGTAGAAGGTTTAAGGGTTTAGGGTTTATGGTTTAAGGGTTTAGGGTTGATGGTTAAGGGTTGAGGGTAGAGAATTTAGGGTATAGGTTTGACTAGGGTATATTGTTGAAGGATTAGGGTTGAGAGTAGAGGGTAGAGGGTAGAGGGTAGAGGGTTGAGATTTTAAGGGTTGAGGGATTAGGGTAGAGAGTTTACTTGGGTTTAAGGGTTTAAGGGTTGAGGGTTGATGGTAGATGGTATTAGGTACTTGAGGGTAGAGAGTAGAGGCCAGTTTAGAGTTGAGGACCTATAGCGTTGATGGTTAAGGGTATTGGGTTGAGGGTATAGGGTTGATGGATCAGGGTTGAGGGTAGAGGGTAGAAGGTTTAAGGGTTTAGGGTTTAGGGTTTAAAGGTTTAGGGTTGATGGTTAAGGGTTGAGGGTAGAGCATTTAGGGTATAGGTTTGAGGGTATATGGTTGAAGGATTAGGGTTGAGGCTCCAATGTATAGGGTAGAGGGTATAGGGGTTAGGGTTTAGGGCTTAAGGTTGAGGGTTGAGGGTTGAGGGTTGAGGGATCTTTAGATGCAAGTGAAATGTAGGCAAGCAATTGAAGGCCAATGAATATTGGGGAAGTATTTTTTGTTCTAAAATGACTAATCCCTACTAGATCAGAACAATTAGGCACTAAACCAGATGCTATATCCGGTGCTAAACCTAGTGCTAAACCCGACGCTAAACTTGGCACTAAACCTGGTGCTAAACTTGGAGCTAAACCCAAAGCTAAACTCGGTGCTAAACTTGGAGCTAAACCTAGAGCTAAACCCGATGCTAAACCCGACGCTAATTAGCGCCTGATTTAGCACCTACTTGTTCTGATTGGTGCAAAAAATTCCAAAAATGGCACCATATCGATAAATAGCGTTAAATTTTTCAAAAAATTGGAGAAAAATACATTAAAACAGTGGGTGGAAGAAAAAATAGAGAAAAAAAGGGAGCTAATCACATGGAATTGTTGTAGTGATGGTTGGATAGATCTCTTCAATACCTTCCCAACACCGCAAGAATTGCAAAAATCAAAGATCATGACAAGAAGTTACGAGATCGGGAGCCAAAAATTAATATCTAACTTCAATCAGAAAAATCAGATATCAAACAACAAAATTTCTAAAAAATAGATGCACCACTAAAAAACTGAGACTTCCAGCTTTCCGACGATAGTTTGTTTGCCAAAAACAAACATTGTGGCCAAAAGTTATGAATTTTTCAAAAAAACTTAATTTAGCCTACATGAAATGGGTTTTCTAGCAAAAAAGTTTACTTCAGATTTGATTTCTAAAAAAATCTACTCACTTTTTGTTGACAATAACAAAAAATAAAAAATATTTTGAAACTAGAAACATAACCCAAAAATCGTTTTTTGATCTAGCAAGCAAAAGATGAAAAAATGAATTTTTTTAACCTTTAGCCAAGAGAAAAATGATGTCTGACGATTTTTGTATAGAAATTTTCTTTAGATCTATGCAAGATACCAAAAAACTAAAAGACATAGTTGAGATTTTGACCTTGGCTACAAAACCCAGAAATCATTTTTCTCAAAAATGAGTGGAAGTTAGATTTATAAAGCAAAAAGCAAGATGCCTCCAATAAAAATGGTTAGATCAAACCCTTGCAGATTTGACAAAATATGTCATATTTTGATGAAACAAAAGCCGATCTTGACTTTCTTTGACGCCTTGGATTTAATGGCGAGGCTCTCAAGACCTCAACTCACATCGAACAAAACTTTCAAGCCAAAATTGGTCCCTCAAATTTGGGAAGAAGTCTACAACACTAAATATTTGATACCATGTAGGAGTTTATGGTGAACTCCTCAAACACCCCAGGATCACTTGCAAAAAAAAATAACTTCCACAAGAGAGAAATGGTAGAAGCATTATTCTATCATTAAGATGCAAGAATGCCAAATTGAATATGACAAAGTACATATGAAGCGTTGCTTATATAGGAAAAGTTGAGATGTAGTATGTAATATGATGTTGACATGTGTCGTAATATTATGACATGTGACAACTAACTAAATACCTAGGAAATGATGCTAGATAGGATAAGACTTCTAGAAAAGATAACTAATCCTTCTAGAAGGAACCTTATATCCTAAGAAAACATGTGAACCTATCACTTAGTAAATGATACCTATATAGGAATATAATTAAATGCTTAAGTAAACTTATGTAAGTGTAATTAAATAATTAATTACACCGACAACCTCTATTTATGTATGTATGCCTGGATGTATGTACATATGTATGTATGAATTTATGCTTATATATATATATGCATGTATGTATGTATGTATGCTTGTATGTACGAATGTATGTAAGGGTTTTGGGTTTAGGATACATAAGGGTGAGATTATAGGGTATAGGGATGATGGTTAAGGTTGTAGGGCTTAGGGATAAGGTTTAGGGTTGAGGGTTAAAGGATAGGGTTTAGGGTTGAGGGTTAAGGGATTAGGGTTTAAGGTTTGAGGGTTTAAGGGTTAAGGGCTTCAGGGCCTTAGTGGGCTGAGGGGTGGAAGTAATGGAGAGGATGGAGGGAAGGGAGGAGACCCAGGGAGTGGTGAGAGAGAGAAACAGCCCAGTAGGAGTGGAGGTGGTAGGACCCAAGAGAGAGGGAGTTATATAAAGGGCTGGGAGGAGAGAACCCAGGGAGAGAGAGAGGAGTAGCCCATGAAGGAGGGAGAGAGAGAAGGGGGTTGGAGGGATAGAGGGAGGGAGCATCCTTAGAGAGAAAAGGATGGAAGGAGGGATAGACAGAGAGGGGATAGATGGAGGGAAGGATGGAAAGACAGAGAAAGAGGGAGGGGGGATAGAGTGAGGGGGGAGGGAGACCCAAGAGAGAGAGGGGGTGGGGAGCAGAGGTGGTGGGAGGGATGTGGTAGAAAGAGGACAGAGATGTGGAGAGTTGGAATGGAAACAATGGTGGAATCAAGAATAATGGAAGAATGGAGAGATAAAATGGCCAAATAAAATTTAAATATAAGGACGCCTAGCCTCACAATGCAAATGTTTTGTTACAATGTGTATACAACTAAAAATGGTCATCACCTTTAATTAATTAAATACTAGCTATTTGATTAATATTTCAACTACTTATAAATAAATGCTCAATTTATTTATATTGTTCACCCTTCTTTAATTTTCCAAAACCTAAAACACTTTCTTCTAAATTAATTAAATAAACAAGGTTCCCTAAACTTGTTTTATTTAATTATTCTTCACTAAATCCAATTAGGAATTAGAGCACATTTCTATAACTTTTTGTGTGCCACCTCATCAAGGTCACATGAAAATAAATAACTCTAATTTTTAATTAGAATTATCCTCAACTCATTTCAAAAAGTACATGACTTATTCCTCCCACACTTCCACCAATTTTGGAGCACATGACTTATTCTTCCCACACTTCCACCAATTTTGGAAGCACATGGTCTTCTCTTCCCACACTTGAATCTTCCATCCAAATGACATGTTGCCCATTGGTCAAGAGATCATTCCACACACATGGCATGTTGTCTTTGGTCAAGGGGACAACATCCTGATTCCCTTCATCTCCACCTTCCATTTTTCTTATTCAAATTTGCACTATTGATCTTTGCCACCTCACTATATGCTTGGAAAAGGCTATAAATACAACCCTTGGGCCTTGTATTTTTCACCCACATTTGAAGTAAAGTTATCATGAAAGTTTATAATTGGAGCTTGGAGCATTATTGGAGTCTTATAGCTAGTTTTTATATCATGTTTTACATCATATTTAGATCTTAGATTAACATATTGCATCATAGTTGCATTTTATCATCCATCTTGCATCACAGTTGCATTTTAGATTAGTTAATTTTAAGTTTGCATTTGAGCATATGTAGAATCATATATAGATCATCATAGTTCAATACCATAGCATCCACCTCCACTTGTTCATTTATCATCAACATCATCCTCCATCCATCATGGCATTCATCATCATTGTTTGCACATAGTTTCATGTAGGCATATAGTTGGCTTGCATGTTGAATACTAATCTCGTTTCTTAAGTGTCATTCTAATAACCTTTGTGCACATGGAAATATGAGGGCCTAAAAGGTTAAAAGGAATCATTTAAGAATAGAGGACAATGAGACATTCTTGGAAGATTTATCTTTATTGCAACTTAGAATAGTTTACTTTACTTTGAATCTTTCAATATAAATCGTTTCATTAAGGTTTGTGTTGATATTAACTTTACATATTTCACACACACACAAAATGGTACCCACTGTGGGGCCTTGCCTCATTTATTACTAACATTCTTGAAAATTTATGTTCATAGGTACGAATGTGAGCTTTTTGGAGCCTCTTGGAGCCTTTTGCACCCATTTTGGAGCCTCTTGGAACCTCTTGGAACCTTTTGCACCCATCTTGGAGCCTCTTGCACCTATCTTGGAGCCTCTTGCACTCGTTTCAGAGCCTTTTGGAGCCTCTTGGAGAGTTTGGTGCCTTTTGTCTCTGTTTTTGAGCCTTTGGGGTCCCAAGTGGCACCTTTGGTTTCTGATTTGGCACCTTTTGCACCATTCTAGGCTGCTCTATCTTTGTTTTGGCGCCTTTGGTCTCTGTTTTGGCACCTTTGGGGTCCCAAGTGGTGCCTTTGGTCTTTGTTTTGGAGCCTTTTGCATCATTTTGGAACCTCCTATCTCTATTTTGGCGCCTTTGGGGTCCCAAGTGGCACCTTTTGTCTCTGTTTTGGCACCTTTTGTAAAATCTGAAGGCTAATACTTTGTGTTGTTGTTTTACAGGTTTCCCAAAAATGCTTGTGAGAGACACTCTTATAAAACTACTGACATATTGTAGGGGTTGGAAGTGATTTACTTGGTTTCCTTTTGGTTAAGATAGGAACATAGCTTAATCAAAGGGTTAACGAACATCATGTTTCCTTTTGGTTAAGTTAGGAACATAGCTTAATTAAAGGATTAATGAACCCCATGTCTTTTGTGCATGATAGATGGTAGGAATATGCTCTCCCCTTAACTAGGTGACCAAAAATCTAGACCCATTCCCTTTTTGTGTGCGAGTGTGAGTTGAGTATATTGCATGTGTTCTCTCTTTATTCATGTGGAATAAAGATTGATCAAACTATGGGTATACTTGCTTGCTTTTATTTATCTTAGAGGGCCTGCCTTGTGGGAAAAAGTACTCACCTAAGGGAACGACCCAACCGGTAACACACTAAAGCCAAGTGCATTTCCAGCTGGCATATAAGTGTGGATACTAGAACAAAGGCCAATATCACGAGGTTGGTTTCGACGAGAAGGGAAACAATGGTCTCTTGCCTAATGGATCAACCCCCACAAATGGAAAGTCCTTACTAAAACCCTTGTTGTAGTTTGGCCAAATCCTTTATCTATTCTTTGGTGCAACAACGGTTGTTGCAAAGGCATCCATATTCTCACAATTCTTAGTAGAGATGAAAAATATGCCATGGGAGATTCATGGGTATTGGTGCTTGGCTGCCTCGAGAAGTGAGTGTCGTGGAGGGGAGCTAGTGGGGTCAAGCATCTAGTCATCCACTAAGAAAAAGTGTGGTTGGGGTAAAACCCATGTGGAATCCAAAAGAATATAGTCTTTCACAACCTTAGGAGTGTACTTTGCTTGATGTGTCTTTACCAAAGTGTTTTCAAAACAAACAAAATGTCACATATCGAAAGTGAAGACCCTAATTTAGAATTCTAACTCCACAAAAAATTAGAAACACCTACACCATTGCATAGCTTATGAAATTCTACCCCATTTAAAAAAAAAGCTCTGAAAGAGACCTCCATATGACCAAGATACGACCATTTTCAAGAAACTTAAAAAAAAACCAAGTCTAAACCTGTTCTGGCGACTTTTCTCTATGTTTTGGCACCTTTGGGGTCCCAAGTGGCACCTTTTGTCTTTGTTTTGGCACCTTTTTCAAAACATAAAACAATAACCTAGGTTCATTTCTTGTCCAACAATCAGTCTCGTCTTGGGAATCCTCAAAAGTATTCAACCAATCCTTAGGTAAAAAAAAGTATGAACATGTGTGTTACCAAATGATTTCATGAAAGATTAAAATTTGAAAACCAAAGTCCATACCTCTTATTCCAAAAGAACACCAAAGATGTCTATCAACACTTTACAAATTTAGAGAGAGGTTGACCTTCAATTTCTACAAAAGAGCTTGCAAGAACAATCCTGAATTATACATCTTTTACTATTGTCAAAATCCACAACTTTTCCAAAGATTTGAGTACCTTGTTTAGGAAGAATATTTAC
>VDFB02018814.1:0-14378 GCA_007258455.2 Sequoia sempervirens | reverse complement strand
TAGGCCTACCATCCCTCCATGGACGCAGCGGAATCATAAGTGGGACCCCCACCCCTCCATGGCTGCAGCGGAATCATAAGTAGGGTTTTTAGGCACCACTCCACCCATGGTTTGCTCTCCCTAATAGGGTACCAAGCACGGAGAAGACAATCTTTGGACAATCACTTATGCATCTATTATTGATTCATCTATATGCATTTATTATGTTTGAGAGTATTACACGAGTGCATGAAAAATGTATCATAGTGCAAAAAGTACACGTTAGTTATTTTAATATACCAATGTCATTTCTCATCATATCTTGTTATCAATGATAATACAGACTGTCTAATGCAATGCCAGCATTGATGGAAGCTAAATGCAGTGTTATGGTATTCTGTTCTACCAATGATGCACTTTCTAAAATCAATGATATTAAATTCAAATTAATCTAGTACCATTCCAATATCAATGCAGCACAGTTCAATACAAGGGGATAGAGATTTTAAGGAAACTAGTATTTGTAATGCTGCCCCCATGGCCCAGCAAGGGTCCCTTAGTTGCTCTTATCACAATTTAATGCAGAATCCTTTTAAGCATATTTGGCCTATCCCAGGTTCGACAGATTCGGGTGGATATTGTCTCAGATTTAAATCACAGCAAGATAACAAGACTAAAATAAAAAGTAACAGTATGAAGACCAGCAAGAGTTCACAATGTTCAACAATTACAGTTGTATCTGATTGTAGATAAACAGAATATTAGACTAAGTGAGATGTCACTTGGTTGCAGCCTGGTCAATACTTCTGTGGTTTGACCCTCCTTCCTGTTGCTTCATTTTGTGTTCTCTGCCATTGATCTCAGGCTCCTCTTATATCGATCTCAAGGGAGGAGGTGTGTTCTTTCAGATGGACGTGGCTATAGACCCAATCACATCTCTATGAAAGGGCGCAATTTGCTTAAGTGTTCTTAGGATTAGTTAATGCATATGTTATGTGTCTTATTTTATGTATAATTTGTATGTTGCCTTTCTTTTTGTAAGTGCGATATAATTAAATGATGATTTTAGCAAATGAGATGTATTATATATATATATTCATGAAAGTAAAAGTAAGAAATATTTAGGTATGTTTGCTTGGGGTTATGACAGTTCCCCCCTCCCAAAAAATGGCTT
This sequence comes from Sequoia sempervirens, assembly GCA_007258455.2. Lineage (NCBI taxonomy): Eukaryota > Viridiplantae > Streptophyta > Pinopsida > Cupressales > Cupressaceae > Sequoia > Sequoia sempervirens. The sequence goes on along the minus strand of VDFB02018814.1, from coordinate 13,225 downwards.
GCCTTCAAGCAACTTGGAGGTTTGAGTGGTTGAGAATTTCTTCGCTCTCCCATGTAGCATCTTCTTCCGGGAGACCCTTCTATTTCACCAAGAATTCTGGGATGCTTCTATTCTTTAACTTTTTTCTCTCTCATATTGAGGATGGCTTTTGGCTCGAGGACCAATTTACCTTTATCATCAAGTGGAGGTAACTCCACATAGGGGATCACTTGTTTGCCAAGCATTTTCTTCAACCTTGACACATGGAAAACGTTATGAATGCAGCTGTTCTTGGGGAGCTCTAGCTCATAGGTTACTTCACCAACCTTTCTTGTAATTTGGTAAGGCCCATAAAACCGGGGCTTAAGTTTTTCGGCCCCATTGGATTTGAGGGATGATTGTTTGTAAGGTTGCAGCCATAAGAAGACAAGATCTTCTACATCAAAGGTCCTTTCTATGCGATTTCGGTCAGCATACATCTTTTGCTGATTTTGAGCTTGGTATAAATTGTCTTTAAGGGTTTTCATGATGTCCATATTTTGTTGTATAAAGTCTTTAGCCTTGGGTACTTGGCTCTTATGTGTAAGAAAACTCCCAAAGGTGGTAGGTTCATACCCATATAATGCTTTGAATAGGCTCATCTTTATGGACATGTGGTGTGTTGTATTGTAGTAGTATTCCCCCAAGTGCAACCATTTTTCCCAAGCACTCTGTTGGCCAGTGACGTAGTTTCTCAAATAACCTTCTATCCATTTGTTGACTATCTCGGTCTGCCCGTTTGTCTGGGGATGATAATTGGTGCTTGGTGTGAGAATGGTTCCTGACAATCTGAAGAGTTCTTGTCAGAATTGACTTAGAAATTGGCTGTCCCGATCACTGACTATGTTCTTTGGGAGACCATGAAGTCTGAAAATCTCTTTGAAGAATAGTTCAGCCACTTGGGGTGCCTTATATTTTGTAGATATGGCAAAGAAGTGGGCATATTTTGTGAGCCTGACGACCGCCACATATATGCAATCTTTTCCTTGAGTTTGGGTAATCCAGTGATAAAGTTCATAGAGATATTTTCCCACTTTTGATTGGGGATGGGTAAGGGTTGTAGGAGTCCAGCTGGTTGGCTTTGTTCGGTTTTATTTCTTTGGCAAGTCATACACTCTTGCACATATTTTAACACATCCTTCTTGAGCCCTTTCCATGAGTACTTATCCCTTACTTGTTTGTATGTTTTGTAGTACCCCTGGTGCCCTGCTAGTGTGTTATCGTGGTATTCTTTAAGAATCTTCCCTTTTACCTTGGAGTTGGGCACTAGAAATATTCTACCCTTATATAAGATGAGTTCCTCTATCACTTTGTACTCTTTGTTGGGGGCGTGTCCTTCCAATATTTCATTGGCTTGGGGATCTTATCACTATTCTCCATGAAGGTTCTAAGTTCATCTCTTAGAGGGTCACCCATGAGGTTGTTTCCAAGGTTGTTATTCTTAAGGTTGTTTCCAAGTTTGTTATTCCTAGAGCCTCTTCGATGGTAGGTTTGCATAATTTCCCACAGGATGGTAGGAAAGGGGCTCTGATACCACTTGTAATGTCCCTTACCTGTTCGATTGTAAGGTTGCTTGAAGATTAGACGGTTTGGATTCTCTATTCCCACCCAATGGCCTTGCAATAGGATAATCTCTGAGTGAAGACCTGCATTCACCACACATATACATATCCACATATCTATATGTTAGCCGTAATATCAAATATCAAAATTTGACACAATCATAATTGTAATTTAACAGGCAAGAGGAGTGCCATGGGTGGATCCGCCCTGAAGCCCTCATGCCAAGCATGGGAGGTTGCTCATTACAATCCTCCTTTTTTAGCGGCTTAGTACCTGCATTCTCCACTCATGGCAACACCTCAGAAGACAATAATCCTATTAGGGGAGAGGAACCATAAAGTCAAAGTGGCTGAGGCCTACCACCCCTCCATGGCCACGGTGGAATCATAAGCGGGACCCCCACCCCTCCATGGCCGCAGTGGAATCATAAGTGGGGTTTTTAGGCACCACTCCACCCATGGTTCGCTCTCCCTAATAGGGTACCGAGCACAGAGAAGACTATCTTTAGACAACCACTTATGCATTTATTATTGATTCATCTATATGCATTTATTATATTTGAGAGTATTACATGAGTGTAATGTCCCCTTTTTCATGAGCAATGGAGTTTAGAGGAATTAGCCTATTCCTGATCCTTGTAGGCTAATGGGACTTGATAAGAGGGTCATTTGGCAGATACCCAGTTGATTGGTTGGCTCATTTTGTGACTTCATGAAGGTTTTCCTAGTATCATCATGGATATTTCTATTTATGGAAACCTTTATTTTATATTATAATGTTATATTGCACTTTAGGAGTTGATTAATATTTTATGTTATTATAAAGTGCAATATTAAAATAATAAAATAATGTTATAATATTCCTTCTAGAAGGTGACTTGGGAAGGTTCTAGAAGGAGGCCGACCTATTGAGGAAAAAGTTTAAATTTACATCATGGGCCTCATTCTCAGCATCTAGATTTGTTGTTGATGTTGATGTTTGTTGTTGATGTGCATTGTGGAGCCTAGGGTTTCTGCAGTTGTCACAGTTGGCCATTGAGAATGAAAACTCTCAATTGGTAGGCAATTTTGAGGGTGTGAAATAATATCTGAATTATTGCAGCTGAGAGGAAGATACTTAAGTCTTCCATTTGTGCTTCATTGTGAAATATATCTGAGTACAATAGCTGATGTATTATTGTACTTTTTGAATAAGGGTTTGGAGTCTTCACAGCAGCTGAGGTATTGCTGGGATGATTATTTTATTGAGAAAATTTGGCTATTCAGTTTGGAGATTCATTTGAGGAATTGTTGGAGATTACTTGTGTCTTATATCTTCATCATTGGGACAATTTTATTTGTTGCACATTGCTGTTATAATTTCCATTCATTTTCAGATTATATCTACAGCCCTCTAGGAGCCACGATTTTGCTTATTGCAGCCATAACATCCATTGATCTTGGTCTTGATTTGTAGTGCTTGACTTCTAAGGAGATGGAGATCATTATTGGAGCTGGAGGAGATCTTTAGAGGCTGATATGTATTTATTTTCTGAGGTCTGCTAGAACAGGGGCGAATTGGGTTGGGAAGCACAAATAAATTCATAAGAAATCATACACTTGTTTTTGGCTTATGGGTATTGGAGCAATCGATTTCTAGAGGATGGACAATGATGTTTGGTGATTAAAATCAGAGGTTGCAGCTGCTATTATTTTATTTTTGAAGTCTGAAATATCCAGCAGGGGCGGCTAGGGCTGAGACATCATCCATCACTCATAAGGTGCTCTCTCCTTTGTTCTTGTTTGCTACTTCATCTCCAATCCAAGGCAACTTCATTCCAGGTTTCTTTGCATTGTTTGGAGCTCATTTACATGTCATATTTGTATATGTTTGAAGTCTGATTTGTACTCAGAAATTAGCAAACTTCAGAAAAGTTGTAAATTGCCAAGAGTCTTGGCAATGCTTTGCATTTTGGTTTATAAACAAGTGCTGGAGTTTAGTTTTAGATTATTAACATTATTCATAGTCTTCTAGATTCATAATGGATGCATGCCAATTGTATGACAGAATGTCACTTGGCTGTAGGTGGTTAGTTTGATGTTAGAATTAATTTTTATGCATAGAAAAAAATATAAAGACTTGCATATGCATCCTAGGTGTTTGATAGAATCATTTAGAAGTAAACTTCAAGCCATTCTCGCAATCACAAGTGCTGTTAAAGTTATTGAAGCAAACTGAAATTTATAACAGTCATATATCCCTTGTATGCCAACTGTTTGACATAATGTCAAGTGGCTGAAGATGAATAATCTGCATATAGAAATCATTGAAGTGCATTGTAAATGATAAAAGGAAAGTTGTGAATGCATCTAAGTGATTGTTAATGCATAGTAGTATCGAATTACAAGCATTGGAGGCATTCAATGATGAATTTTCAAAGCACATATCAGTCTGATAACTCAGACCAGCAAGCTGGAAGTTTGCATGTGAATTGTTTGACGATATTCTTTGAGCTCTTTATCAGCATTTTGAGGTCAGATTTGAGCAGGGTCATTACAATGAGTGCATGAAAAATGTATCATAATGAAAAAAGTACACATTAGGTATTTTAATATATCAATGTCATTTCTCATCATTTCTTGTTATCAATGATAATACACACTATCTAATGCAATGCCAACATTGATGGAAGCTAAATGCAATGGTATCATATTTTGTTCTACCAATGATGCACTTTCTAAAATCAATGATATTAAATTCAAATTAATCTAGTACCATTCCAATATCAATGCAGCATAGTTTGGTACAAGGGGATAGAGATTTTAAGGAAACTAGTATTTGTAATGCTTCCCCCATGGCCCAGCAAGGGTCCCTTAGTTGCTGTTATCACAATTTAATGCAAAATCCTTTTAAGCATATTCGGCCTATCCCAGGTTCGACAGATTCGGGTGGATATTGTCTCAGATTTAAATCACAGCAAGATAACAAGACTAAAATAAAAAGTAACAGTATGAAGACCAGCAAGAGTTCACAATGTTCAACAATTATAGTTGTATCTAATTTTAGATAAACAAAATATTAGACTAAGTGAGATGTCACTTGGTTGCGGCCTGATCAATACTTCTGTGGTTTGACCCTCCTTCTTGCTGCTTCGTTTTTTGTTCTCTTCCACTGATCCCATGCTCCTCTTATATCGATCTCAAGGGAGGAGGTGTATTCTTTCAGATGGACGTGGCTATAGACCCAATCGCATCTCTATGAAAGGGCACGATTTGCTTAAGTGTTCTTAGGATTAGTTAACGTATATGTTGTGTGTCTTATATTTATGTATAATTTGTATGTTGCCTTTCTTTTTGTAAGGGCGATATAATTAAATGATGTTTTTAGCAAATGAGATGTATTATATATATATTCATGAAAGTAAAAATAAGAAAATATTTAGGTATGTCTCCTTGGGGTTATGACAAAATCACTCCTGCTCCAAAGCAATAATCACCTGCAACTTGACTCAAGATATAAAACTGCTAACACATGGGGCTTGTTGTGCTCAAAATAAAATTTTTGCTTCAATAATGCATTTTGATAAAAATGGTGAAAAAACTTGTAAAATTGTCGTCAAAAGTCAAATTTAGGTCAAAATGTCTAAGAATGGCAATTTGCTCTTTTTAGAAAGTTTTGAACGACAAACGTAGCATGAGGTTTTTCTAGGTTTTATGTCAAGAAGATACTTGCAAAATTTTAAAAATTTTGAAATTAGGGTTTTAGGCCCCTATTTTTAGAAAAGCCCTAAAAATAGGATCTTTCCAGAAATGACTCAAAATGATTTTGATAGGTTAATTCTTCGCCACAATCACATTGGTCAAGTCAAAATCACCAAAAAGTTAGTTTTGCTTTGGTGGGTCTATTTCACTTTTTAGGAGAAAAGTTAGGACATCCGAGGTCATCAATGGCAGATGGCCAGTACCAGGTATGAAAATCTAAGCTTTAGATGTTGCACTAAAGAGTCTACGGCAAAAGATGCTCGAAAGACGCTCAATGATAGAGGGGAATTTCAAAAGTTGAAAAATGCAAAAAAAAAACTATCTAGAAAAAGGATGCCTTGTCACAAGGGAGATTCCTTTGCAGTCAATGCCTTGGTCAAACTTTTCAATGCCTGTGCACGTGAAGTGATGAAAGCAATCACAACGGTGAACATAGTCACGTTGTCGACAGCATGGTCAACCTAGTCAAGCAACATGGTGAACACGAAGCGTAAGGAGAGTAAAATAATCAGAAAATTGATAACATTGGAGTCAAAAGCGCCCTTGTTGGCCAGGGGTGCCCATGAATTCAAGAGGCCAAATGCAGTTGTTAAGACTTGTAAAACCAGTCGTCTTCTTCAAAATTCTACTATCTTTTCGATGGATCGTCAAGCAAATTCAACAGATTCATGAAACACAGGCAAACGAAGGCAAAGGCGGAAGATGTTGAAAGTCAAGAGTCATAAAAAATGGCAGTTTATCAAGGGAAAAGTGCCTTGCAGGCTAGGGGTGCCCATAAAAGAAAACAATCAGAAGTCAGTTTTTGGATTAGCTATTTCCAGATGATCTTCTCGGATTCAGCCCAACTCTACAAAAAATTTGTTTGCTAGTCCACAAGACCTATCAAAAGCAAGTAGTTGTTGATCGAGCAGACACATAAGACGAAGGATAAAATGATGAACAAAAGAGCAAAAGCGCCCCTGTTGGCCAGGGGTGCCCAACATTTTGAGCAACCAAATGTGGTTTTCAGTAGCTATCTTCTCCAAGACATCTTCTTGTTGATGTTTTAGTAGTGACGGGTTGCTCCTTCCAGCGATCTCCTTATATGAAATAAATTGAATTGTAGCTTTCAGCTATTTAATTTATTAAGACTCAAGAGGCACAATTTTTGTAAAGACATCTATTTGTTAAGCAAACACATTATTATAAAGAGGCGCGATTATCCTCAAGGCCGACATTATTTCTATTTAGAGGAGGCGCAATTTTTAAAGAGGATGACCTCTTTAGTGGAGATGTGTTCTTCCAAGGAGGCCGACATGATTTGAAGAGACATATCCCTTCTCTCCATTGTGTATATATATTCGTTGGATCTCATTGTTCATTATCATTCATATATTCAGTTCTACATTATGCTTTTGGGAGAAGTTCGAATCATCTAAGGAGAAAGCGATTTCTATCTCAGAGCAGTTTGAGTTTCAGTTGAGGGCTGAGTCTTATCTTCAACATTTTGCATCATTGTGTTGCTGTGTTTTGTTGGCGTAAAATCTAACACCTTTGGAGTGCAGGTTTGTATGGACAGCTATGTACACTACGCAATGAGTGCTCTTCAAATTAGGAGGGGAAGCTCCCTCGTTGTGCTGGAATACATGGAAAAGAAAAGTAATCTAAGTCCTATCTTTTTGTTCTCAGCTGGAAGAGGCACAAGGTTAAGAAAACCAAGAACGTTGCAGCTAAGGATTTTCTGGTTTCGCAGATTATTAACTACAACTAAGCTAACTACTTTAAATCTATCCAGTTTCCTCAAGAAAACAGAGCATGAGGAAATGGAGCAGGGATGATTATAGACGATAAACGTGTTTAGATTCTCTACTTGAAGGCAAGGTGGCGCAACTATCATCTCAATCTAAACAAGTTTATTGGGCACAAACAGATTTAAGAATTTACCATGACGATCTTATGAAACCCTATGTGGCATAACACTTGATCGAAATAGTAAAGACTTCACAAACAGCTTTATCACCACGATCTCACGAAACCCTATGTGGCATAACCCTTGATTATAATGATAAAGATTCACAAAACAGATTTATCACCGTAATTTCTCGAAACCCTATGTGGCATAACGATTGATCACAATGGTAAATATACATAAAACAGATTTATCATCTCAATCTCTTGAAACCCTATGTGGCATAACAATTGACCTCAATGGTAAATATGCACAAAACGAAAGAATTCACCATTACAATCTCTTGAAACCCTATGTGGCATAACAATTAATCGTAATAGCGAAGACACATGAACAAATACCAAAAGAGCAATATTGAGGGCAAGGTAGGCGCAGCATATATTTCTCTCTCAAGCAAAAGTTAATTACAAATGAACAAAAGCTCTTATTTATATACATCAAGGTGTAGGGAACCCTAAAATCACCTTGAGTCATCTACAGTTCTTGCAATGCATGCAAGTTTTGCTGCCAAACCCTAATGAAGTAAACTATACAGTTAACTGGAAAGCTACCATCAGTTAACCGAAACATCTAATCTAAAAATGGACAATTGTGCGAGCATGCGCGTCCTTATTGAAAGCATGTTAACTGGAAGACTACCATCAGTTAACCAAAAACCCTAAAAGAAACTCCAAGTGAACAAAACTAATCCCAGAATAGATATGCATGAGACAAGACAGCGAGTTAACTTGAAAAGGTAATGCCAAGTTCAACTCCTATGTGTAATGTCTATCCTGAGAAGTGGGAATTGAAGACTACTGGCCGTGATCTCGAGCAATCAATCCCTTAATGAGATTGTTGACTGTGTCAACATCTGAATAGCAGCAACTTGAGCAATCTTGGCAATCTTTGCACACTCAAACTAGCATTTAACTGACTTATAACTTTGGCGGCTTCGTGACTGAAGTGATGGCCATTATCTCTTTTGTGGCTTGATACAAATCGGTCTCAGCTTTTCTAACGAAATCATGAATTAAGACTGATTTGGTCTTGAATTCAGTCTGTGTGTACTGTACTCTGAAAAACTCGCTCAAGGATCAGAACACGCTATATTTCCTTTGACCACTTTTTGGAAAACTAAAAATAGCCCGGGCCGAGGCTAAAATAGCTCTTTCAAGAGCATTTTCAAGAATAATTCGAGATATGGGCTTTGTCCAGAAAAAGATTCTAAGTCAACCCAGAACGTCAGAAATGCGAAAATCTGACTTCTACTCGACCATGCAAAGAATTTTCAGCTGAGAAAATTAGAAAACTCGAAAGCACCGATGTTCGAGTTAAAAAATTCTAAAATCAAAACGACGATTTTAATTCGGTGAAGCTATATGAAAATGATCCAGATAAGCCGAGACTTGTCGACCAATTTCGTGAACATGAATTGGAAAACCGAGAGAAATTGGAGAAACCAAGGAGGAAAAAGACGCTTTTGCATGTCTTCTTCTCAGGAAAATCGCTCAAGATTTCTTTGAATCGCTGAGAACTGTGAACTTTAACCTGCAAAAGAATGTGATTGGAGAAATCGCCTTTGCAAACAGATGAGAAATCTGCCTTTGTTTGAGAAATACGAATCTCCCTTGAAAATAGGCCTTGTGAATGAAGAAAAACGAATTTTGCTTGAAAATACGCCTTTGCGTTGAAGAAAAACGAATTTTGCTTCAAAATTATGAATTTCCTTTGACAAAATTTGCCTTTGAGAATTACGATTTTTCCTTTGAAGAAAATATGAATCTCCTTGAAAAATACGAATTCTCTTGAAAATATGAATGATAAATGAAGAAGGCGCCATGCTTAAAGAAGATGAAATTCGCATTAATCTGACAACTGCAAGAATTCAAAACCCTGACAATAATAGAAGTCCTCTGATTGGTTGCCCTTCAATTGCACTGCCACTGACTGGAAGCTCAAATAATAATAAAATATTTATTATCATGCAATTAGCAAGGGTGCTAAAAATAGAAAATTGCTATTTATAAATAAGCAAATTTGGAACTTCAGTTGACAACCCGGGTGAAGCTTTGAGATTCATCGTGAGACTTCAACAATTCCGAAAAGTCATCTTTTGAGCACATAGGCGTCCATTTGCTCAAGATACTTCATTTTGTACTAACTCCCTATTTAATAGCTGACAGCACTGTTACGACTGGCCAACTTCGACACTGATTTCCGGATGACCGGGTGATGCTGAGACTGATCTGAGATATTCATCGGAAAGCCTACTGAACAAGGAAGAAATGACTGCTGGGAGACATAACTACAAAATCCATCGTTTAAATCCTTGAAAAATTAAGCGCACCTGATTAAATTGCTTTACGGGTTCCAGACTTAGCCATTTTCCTAAACTGCCGTCTGACACTTCAAACGGCTGTTGCCGGCAAACGGTGAACCCTGCTGACAAGCAACGAAGCTCACTGCGTGCCTGGAGACATTCTGCATCCAATGACTGTATGTATGACACCTGAAAGCTGAATTAAGGGCTTCAAAAGTAAAAGCGCCCCTGGCTCTATGTTGCACTGGTGTCATTTTGACGAAAGTTGAACTTTCATCCAAGTACTTACTTTGACCTCTCGATATTCGAGCTGATGGACTCGTCTGTGCAATTCATTCGCTTAACGGACCAGGGCCCACAAGAGAAGCTCGAGGTGACGGCGAAGAAATCAGCTTTAAGACCTCAAAACTCCAGCATGTGATTTTACGACAAGCATCGCTACCGTGACTTAGCCATTTTCTGACATCCTCTAATTTTGTAGGTGGCATGACACTCAAAGACTCGCGACGCGACGAGCCGCACGCTAAATGCCGTATACCGACGGCTATGCTCGTTGAAAGATAAATCGATCACGCCACAGTCGCGGAAGACTTCAACGCGGAACGCTCATCTCGACAGCGCCTAAAGGCTAGGTTTTGAACCGTGGAAATACACTGAAAATCATTTGATGGTCCGCCCGTAAAAATTATGTGCTTGGTAGAATCTCCGCCACGACCACCAGGAACGTCGGATCGACAAGCTGAATGATGCGTTGCGGAGCCAGGCTAGAATACTACTGATGTTATGAAGATTCTGTCTGCAAATAATGCCATTTGGAGGGTCCTTTAAGCCAGCGCCCCTGGCCTGTACTTGCACTGGGCATAAACGAAGAAGCTCAGAAACGTGAAAACTCCATTTTAAGTTGATCTTTGGACGATCACCAACTCGGTGAATCGATGATCGCGGCTTGATATTCAGCCTGATAAGCGTACTCAGTTGTGAACAAAATTGATCGGCGATCCCAAGATCAAACCGCTTTAGTTTACTGCCAAGATGGGCGCCCTCAAGCTAGAGGCGCGCTTTTGCCTGGAAAAGACAAATTTCTCATCTCCTAAAATTTAGGGATTTTAACTTCTGTTGCGATTTTCCGGAGTTGTGGTTCTCGGAACGCCTCGCTGGATAGCTCAACGGATAGCCAGACTAATTCTGAAGAGATTGACTGGATGCTTGGGCATTTTAGACAAGATCTTGACCTCCAACAAGTTGGGCGCCCCTGGGCTATACTTGCACTTTTATGCTTTTCCTCTGAGAAATCTCCATGATTTGATCTTTAAAAACTCTGCTTCGATCATTGAAATCTTCATGTGCAACATGAAATGCTGTCGTGAGACGCTCCTCCATCATGAAACGCTCCATTTTGAGTCTCTGCTTCAGGTTTTGACCAATATAACTGACTTTGATTGACAAACTATTGACAAAAACTCCATGCTTGACATTGCCCAAAACTGTGTTTTACATCAAATTAGCAAGGTTTAGACTTTTAAATGCAAAATGCCTTGATGAAGCAAAAAATTTGGTTTGGGTACAACATGTTTGCATCAGTTTGTGGTGCTATTGTTTGGCCCTCATATCGGCCCTTGTAAAGGAGATAATTTGTATGGAGTCTGGACAATTCAATATATAAGTGATATATTGTTGCTGGGTTTTTCTCCCTCAAGAGGAGGGTTTTCCCAGGGTATCTGCTTTGTTCTTTTGTCTGATTTTTTGAATTAAATTCCGTGCATTAAATCTGATCATTAAATTTAACATGGTATCAGAGCGGGTTTGAGGAGATCGTGATCAGATTTGTCCTTACAGCGATACTCTATTCTCTTATTTATATTTCTTTGTCTATCTATACTTTAGTCAAGATGGTGAATAGGCTTAAGATTGAGGATAGACTTGAGGGAGCATCCAACTTCACATCATGGAGATTCAGGATCATGCTTACCTTGCAAGAGAATGACTTGGGTGAGTTTGTGGAGTCCAGTGTTCCTGAACTTGAGGAGGAAGAAGAGAAGTTACAGTGGAAGAAGAAAGATATCAAGCCAATGAAAATGTTGGTTGATTCCGTTAAGGATCATATCATTCCTATTGTCTCTAAGTTGAAGACAGCAAAAGACATGTTTAAAACATTGGAAGAAATGTACGAAATCAACAATACCAGCCGGGCCCTTGCACTGAAGCAACAACTACACCATGTGAAGATGGCAAAAGGAGAATCAGTGATTGCATACTTCATGAGGATTTCAGATTTCAGCTCTCGACAATTGGCCATATGGTTGACGACAAAGACTTGACCATGCTTGCTCTCAATGGTCTTCCTTTGTCTTGGGAGTCCTACATTCAAGGAATCAATGCAAGATAAAAAATGCCTAAGTTTGATTGTCTAAGGGCAGACTGCATTCAAGAAGAATCAAGGTTGGTGGCTAGAGGCGTTGGTCAAAGTTCAAAGAATGAAGATATTCATGTTCTCGCCTCCCATGCTTCGAAGAAGAAAGGAAAAGATGGAAAGAAAGGTTTCTTCAAAAGGAATCGAGACAAGGGAAATGATGATGCTCCCGCTTCCAAGAAGAAGAGAGACATGTCCAAGATCCAATGCTTTAGATGTGACAAGTATGGTCACTTTGCTAAGCATTGTCCACCTAGACCTAAGCAACAAGCCACCGTTGCAGATGTTGATGATGCTTCTCCACAGAAGGATTCATGTGAATACTTGTTCTATTCGGCATTGTCAAGCAATGTACCTTCAGATACCAACACTTGGCTGATCGACAGTGGTGCTTCTCGACACATCATTGGATTTAAGGAGCACATATCAAGTTTGGTGGAGAAAGATTCTTCCGAACAAGTCATTATCGGAGATGATGCTGCCTACTCTGTGAAAGGGATTGGGACCTCTACTCTTCATTTGGATTCCAACATTACACTTTAGTTGAGGGATGTTCTTTATGTTCCAGGAATCAAGCACAATCTCATCTCCATTTCAGCTCTAGAAGATAAAGGATATCAAGTTGCCTTCTCCAAAGGAAAAGTTCTTGTGTGGATGGAGAATTCCTGTTTCAAGGATGCTCAAGTAATTGGTGTTAGACATGAAAGCCTCTATAGGCAATGTACGCGTCCTCTACAAGCATTAGTTCATGATTCTTCAAGCTTATGTGATCTTTGGCATCGAAGATTGGCTCACCTACACTTTCGAGCCTTACCTATCATGGAGAAGATGGTCACGGGACTTCCTAAGTTCAATCAGGAGCATGAAGGAACTTGCAAAGGATGTGCTATGGGTAAGAATTCAAAAACTCCATTCCATAGTAGAGAAAGTAGATCTAAGTGTATTTTAGACCTTATTCATTCTGATTTATGTGGACCTATGTCTGTTCCTTCTTCGAGTGGTTTCTTGTATTATGTTCTTTTTATTGATGATCACTCTAGAAAGACTTGGATCTATTTTTTGAAAACTAAAGAGTCTAAGGAAGTGTTAGAAAGGTTCAAGGAGTTCAAAGCTCTAGTAGAGAATCTTTCCGGTAAAAGAATCAAGATCCTTAGATCTGATAATGGAGAAGAATACACCTTTGGTAGCTTTCGAAATTTCTGTGTTGATGCTGGGATTAAGAGGGAGTTTTATGTCCCCTATAA
>VDFB02018813.1:254981-283008 GCA_007258455.2 Sequoia sempervirens | reverse complement strand
TATGGTGCAAAAGGGGGTTCATTAGAAGGGAGGGGGGTTAATTATAAGGGGGGAGGGTTCATTAGAAGGGGGGGTTCATTAGAAGGGTGGTTCATTCAAACCCCCTTCATTAGAAGGGGTAAACCATTTTAAATTTTTTGATGAGCATTTCTAATTTTTCTTCGTTCAAAAAATTGTAACCCACCATTGTGGGTTTACCCCTTTCCTTAAAAAAAAAAATTTCCTACAAAACCTACAAACACACATGCAAAGAGGGGAAAAAGGGTTATGGTTAGAGTATAGGGTTTACTCAATAAACCCCACTTTGGTAAGCAAACCCTATGAAATGAAATGGAATAATAAAGGAATGATGAACAAATAACATGAAAATTTCATAGACTCACCAAACCCTTGTTGTTTATTTTTGTGCCAAGAGGGACTCATTTGCCACCCTGGGCGAATGGGTCCCACAAAAGGCATATGAGTGGGTGTTGGGAATTAAGTTGTCTTTAATGCTGTTTCTCAGGTTTGTATTAAAAAGTACACTTAATTAAGGCTTGTAAATGCATAAAGGGGCTAAATAAAGCATAAGAAAGGTGTATTTGTTGATGACAAGCCTAGAAAAGCATGAAAGTTTGTTACAAGACTTTACAGCACTTTAGAATAAGACTCGAGGTAAGCGATAATGTAGATGAATTATGATAAGAAGAGTCTAGAAAAGTGTAGAAATGTGTTACAACACTTCACAACACCTTTACAAGACATTATAAAGTCTTAATGATTTATAAAGATTCAAGACTTAATGTGAATGTGTGGGTCACATTGCAACATTAAATCAAGGTAAAATCAAGTCAAATAAGCACAAGGAGGGACAAAACAAGAAAAAGTAAAAGGGTTAATTTTTCTATGTCCACAGTTAGCCCCCACTTTAGTGAGAGGATGAACTTGCTTCAAACTCACACTAAAGTAAAGCAATACATCTCAGGAGGGGTTTGAATGTACCAATTCTTGGTAAGATGAGACAACAACAATCAAGAGGGATTATCAAGCCCCTAGGATGAAGATCCCATTGCAAATCAATCATAAGCACATAGATGAAAGTGATGAAAAATAATGAAAGTGAGATCAAGCTTCGATCGTTTATCTAGCTCATTGTGGATTAGATCTAGGCCTTCTTGTTTGGAAGGAAAATGCATACTCACTCTAGGGTGACATAACTCATGGTTGTCCTCCGGGTGAGAAACCCCAAGTATACTCACTCTGGGGCCACGAAACTTCTGGTTGTCTATGGGGTGATGGGTGATCCCACAATACTGGTTTACAATTTTTGGCCAAACTAGACACTAAACTAATTTTTTCTAATTAAATCTTCACTTTCGGGCACCTATAGCAACTAAATCATTAGGAATTTCAAGATGATGCCAACTAGTGATTTGTGACATTTTTTTTCTATAGATTCTAAATATATATTTTTAAAATTTTTTGGAATTAAATTTTACTTGTTTTTCCATCTCCTTCAAAAACTTGTTTTTTTCAGTAAACACCATTTTTAAGGAGTGATGCTCACCGCATAACACAACTTTTTTTCCATGAAGGATAAAATTCTATTTTTTTCAAATTTAGATTTGTAACTACGATATCTAGTGTTTTCAATTGGTTTCGTATTTTTTTTATTGAATATTATTTTCTTAATCAAGTTTCGAAGTCAAACCAATTACAATTTAGACAGAGGCAGACTATATAACACAATTTTTTTTGTATTTGTTGAAATTATTATTTTTTTGTTGGATCAAGGACTTCAATATCTAGTGTGCACTCATATTTTTAATTTTATTTTTTGATAATCTTCTATTTTTCGGCATGTGCAGAATAGAGAGCTTGATTTTCGGTGAAAAACCTACATTCACAAGAAATAAAAAATAAATATAATAATTAAATTAAATTTATTTAAAATTATACTTTTTGGGATGCTTATAATAAGGACTACATACTTACAAACAATAAATTTTAAATGAATTCATTTGATCCCCAAAAAGGTAAATCAAAAGTGGTTTTTTATCATCATTTTGATAGGTGTAAAGGAGACTTTGTTATAAGTATGGTTTAAAACTAGTGGGGTTCTATCCAAGCAGGTTTGATCTAAGGTAGTTTGATCAAACCCTCTTCAATTGGAATGCTTTAAATGGAAATTTTTAATGATTAAATCATTATATTTTCTAAAAATATGTGATTCCAACAAAAATCAAAATCTCCCAGAAATTGTAAACCAAATTTGTGGGATGACCTTGAGAAATCCACAAGGTGGCTATGGGGAAAATTCATGCCTCAGAATGGGCTTTCCCACTCAACCATACTAAAGTTATATCTCCTGATAACTTTAATAAGGCGCCAAAAAAGATAATGTCATTTCGTGCTTCATGAGACAAGCTTTGTATGCTTAGTACTCATGAACAAATGCAATGGCACACATGCATGCAAGTTGTATTATGAAAGATGGCCATGTAAATGAAAAATGAAATATGCAAAAGAAATGTTCAAATGAGTCTTGCTTAGTTGATGCGAGGTTTATAACTTAGGGAACATTGTGTCTAATGTCTCCAAGAGAGGACTAATCAAAGAATAGAATATTCACAACTTAGGGGATGCAGTGCGTCGCATCAGGCCACTAAGAGGAATGTAATATGCTAAGATAGATCATGCTTATGAAGGATATCACACCTAATGTCATCCAAAAAGTGACAAATGCCTCATATGAAGTAACAAGGCTGCACTAAGAACTAGGAAAAAGGAAAAATGCAAAATGAATAATGTCAATGTATGCCCCCACTTTAAAGGAATTTCTACACAATGTTCTGTGAGCAATTACTTTAAAGTAGTGAATGAAAAATGCAACAAGAAATAAGACATGAAAGCCAACTTGGAAAGCCCTTATGCCAAGTCATACATTTTCGAGTAAGGTTGCATCATGTGAATGAAAAGGAACACAAGAAAGAGGGGTTTCCCCCAAAAAGGAACACACCAACCACATAAGGGATCTATGGATATGGGGTCAACATATTTTTTGCTGCATTGTTGCTATTAAAGAGCTCAAAACTATCATCATTCCCCAAATACACATAGAACTAGAAGAATGACACAAAGAGAGAAAAAACAAAAGAAAAAGAAAGATCTTTTTTGGGTCAACATGGAAGAGACATTATTGTCTTAACACTTTGCATCGTCCCCTAAAGGAAAATACAAGTGAAAAAAGAACAAAAAGGTGAAAGAAAAGAAAAAGCTTTTGGGTCAACATGAAGGAGACATTTTGGTCTCAATGCCTTGCATCATCCCAAAAAGGATAAAACATAAAAAAAAAGTGAAAAAGGAAAAAGAAAGGAAAACCATTTGGGTCAACATGGAAGAGACATAGGTTTTCTCTACGCTTTGCATCATCCCCAAAAGGAAAAGAAAGAAAAAATTAAAAAGGAAAAGGAAGGTAAAGGGACCAATTGGGTCAACATGGAAGAGGCATAGGTTGTCTCTACTCTTTGCGTCATCCCCAAAAGGAAAACACAAAAAAAAAGTGAAAAAGAAAAGGAAGGTAAAGGGATCGATTGGGTCAACATGGAAGAGAAATAGGTCGTCTCTATGCTTTGCGTCATCCCCAAAAGGAAAAAACAAAAAAAATTGAAAAAGAAAAGCAATGCACGACATATAGAAGAATGGAGGTACAAATAGAGGAAGTGTACAAAGAGAGAGAGAACATCAAACATCACGTCATGAGGAAACACGTACACACATACAAGAAAATGAAGGAAAAATGCAAAAGGCTAGCAAGGTGAATGCAAGTCAACCATGTAACAAGTCATCCACCTCCCAATCATGTTCAGTGTATTGTGAGGGTGGTTGACTATCCAAAGGGATAATTGCAAGTACCAAACTAGGGGAATTACTAGGTTCTACACTTGTTGTCTAGGAGATTTTCCATTCAAGCTCATGGAAGAGGAAAATAATGTATTTAGATCATTATGCACCTCTTCATCTATTTTAGAGATCTCATCATCATCAAATCATCTAGATTAATCACGATGGGAGGAAAAATGGTAATTTCCAATGAAGGGTCTATCAAGAGTTGTGGTTGTATCAGATCATTTTTTTGTGGTTGGGGAAGAGGGTCATTATTTATTGCTTCTGTCAAAGGCGAAGGTTGATTTTCTTTGTTGTTTTAAGTTTGTAATTGATGAGTGAGGAGACAACGTTGATGCCTACATTCCCTAACACTAAAGTTTATTTTGATTATATTTTGAAGTTGTGTGGGTGTAAGAGTGGGTTGATCCACCATAAGCTCCATTTCTTCCTCAAGGGGAGGAACCGAAGGGCCATAGGAAGTGTATCAATCATTTTCTCTTTTTCCTTATAAACTTGTTTTATGGGAAGGGGCATGATGGGGATGGTTTCATTATCTCTTAGAGGTTTGGATGAGGAAGGTGAAGTGTTTATTTTTGGTTGATTTGGGGATTTTGGTTTAGGTTAAGGTTGAAGCATTGTCTCATTGAGGATGGGAGTGTCAGAAGTGGATGTGGATTGGTTGCGGAGGGAAAATTTGGGAATTTTATTTTATTTAAACTTTTGATAAGCAATGAAAAATAAATATTTGCAAGGTGTTATGGATTCCATGGGCTTTGGAAAAAAGGATTCTAAGGAGAAGTTTCCTTTAGAAGACAAAGGGTTAAAGCCACTTTGGTGAATAGTGAATATTTCATTGTCATGTGAAAACTTTAAAAATTTATGTATGACTAAAGGAACAACTTGTATCGAGCGAAGCCATGGATGGTCTAGCTGTAAAAGAAACTAATTCGATTGTGGAATGATGGAAAATGTTACATGGAAACTGTCTTAGGTCCTATTTGTAATGGAAGGACAATCGATCCTATCGTAGGGAATGCAAAACCATTGTGTTTTTTGATCCATGCTCTTGGTTTGTCATAAATATCTTTATAAAGATCATGTAATACCAAAAATTCCTCAGTGATCACATTCTCGCCATAGGCGAGATCTATGAGTATCCCATTAGTGGGCTTATGATAAAAATGACTGGCTATGTAAAGAGAACCATGAGGAAGATTTGGAAGAATATCTTTAGAAGAGAAAGAAATATAAATATTTTTCTTAGGCTGGCCTTTGCGAGGGATAACATCTATCACTCCTACTATATCATCCATAGGATTAATAGAAGTGGTATGTGGAATAGGATCATGATGTTCAATAGTTTTATGAACATTCATCACATCATTTTTTTGAGTTTCACTGGCTTTGACGAATGACATGGTATGTTTTGGCATCAGATTGGTAAAAATTTGAAAATTTTGATTGGGTGGGGCAACAGATAGATTTCCTTTAACATTTATATTTGAAATGGATAAACGACTAGAAACAATGAGCTCTTGCACTACGTGTTTAGGATGCTTACACTATTCTATGTCATGTCCATTTTGTCTATGATAATGACAATAAACATTGGGTTGAAAGTTTGGAGGAAAAGGTTTTGTTGGATCTAATGGTTTAACAATAGGTAAAGTAATCATTTGTTGCTGCAATAGCTGGGTCATGGTGCTGTGAAGAGTATCTCGTAAAGGTGTAAACTGTCTCTTTGGATCTCCATAGGTAAAAGGTATCACAACTTTAACATATGTTACTTGGTTATTGGTGGGTTGAGGTGGTTGTTGAGGAGGGGGGTTGAATTGTAAGAAGCCCTTGTTTAGTTTTCAAAATGGTTGTGAATTGGTTGAAGTGTTAGGTTCGGTTTTTTCAGTTCAGTTAGTAGTGGACTTGACATCACGACAACTAATCAAATTGTGATAGTCAAAAAGGGCTGTACATAAATGCATGAAAGAGGGAAACTTCATCATGGTCAATTTATCCTGAATCTGAGTTTATAAATTTTCAATAAACATCCTTTTGAGATGTGGATCAAGAACCTTGACATCGACTTGGGCATATAGTGACTGATAGTGTGAGATGAAATTGGTTACTTTTTCATCCACATTTTGTTTACATCTTATGAGATCATCCAATGTATTTTTGGGAGTCATGTGCACTTGAAAATGATTTATGAAGGCATCAACTAGTTCATGGAATGAAAAAATTTAATTATTTGGTAAGTTTGAAAACCACTCCAAGGAAGTGTCCTTTAAGGTCCTAGGAAACAGTTTGGCCAACAATTTATCATCAAGAACAAAGTCACTGCATAAGGTTGTGTAAGTATTAATATGATTAGTAGGATCACCCTTTTCTCTGTACTTCTCAAATCTAGGTATCTCAATTCCTTGTGGCATCGATGTTCTAAATATTTCTAATAGGTGGGTGGAGTATTTTTACTTTGACTTATGGTGGATATTTGTTGTTGCATTGAGGAAATAATTTGGAAAGGTTGCGTGATGAGAGGGTTAGTGGAAGTGGCATGAGGTGGAAGAGATAATGGTGATGGAGTGTATGTAGTGGTAGGGAAAGTGAATGGAATGTTAATAGGTGGTATGGTGGAAGAGTAGAAAACATTTGATGCCACAGAAGAATTAGGAATACTAGTAGGAATAGTCAAGGAAGGAAGCACATTGCTAGCCTGTTGCATTATGGTTGTGACTTGTGGAATGGTGTAGGTAGCTATGGATACAACTGTGGAAGGAGGAGAAGTGTTAAGTCCTCCTTGACTGACCACAATATTTGCTGGTTGGGATGTGCTAGAGGTGGAAGGAGCATGTTTGTTGTACAACTCAACAATCATTTTCATAACATTTAAGCCTTCGTCACTTTCAATTAATGCATGTTGTCTATAGCATGAATCGAAGTAGTTGAGATGTTTGCAAGACACAAATCTTGTTGCAAGTGTGCTAAATCCTCATGAATGTTAATGACTTTGTCTTGCAGAATGTGATCATTTTGTGTGTCAACTTGCATGTTATGGGAAGGCAAAGTATTGCTAAAGGTGGGATCCATGCCTAATGTGCACTATTGTCAACACTAGGAGTAGTAGCTCAAGACAACCCAAGGTCCACAACAAGTGTGCTATCGCAACATGCGATGAATCGAGAACTTCTTCTCACTAAAGTATTATCAATAGGGCACCAAACACTCATACAAGGGAAACTAAAGGTAGGGTGGATTCAAATGAAATGTAAACTAGAAGCAATAAAATGATAATAACATAAATTTTGAAAACTATAATAGAGATGTAATAATATAAAATTGTAATGCAAAAAATGCCTAGAAAATGCCAGAAAATGTAGTTCAAAATGTGCAACTGGACTGATTCACCCAGGGTGGCGAATGAGTCTAGGGATGATTTTTTTTGAGTTTTTTCAAAAATATGAAATGAAATTTGATTTTTTTAAGATACACAAATGCAACTACAACATGAAAATCAGTAGAATTTCAGTGTGTTTAAATGATTTGGAATACAAAAATGAAAGCTATATGATGTTTTCACTAATGCAATTTTTAAAAAAACCCCAGGAAGCAAAAAAATGAAAAACCTAATGCAATGATAATGCAAGCTAAACCTAGGATGCAAATGAACTTAGAATTAGAAGTAAAAATTCTCTAAAGTCGGGTTCACCAAAATTGTGCCAAAGATTTTGGCACTTGAATGCTTTATGCTACTTCTAGGGTTTTTCACCAAAAAGGAGGGAAGATTGGGACAAAATGCAATGCTTAAAATTCAAGGATTGATGTGATGTTGGTGCAATATGCCTAAATAAGGTAAGCTAAATGCATACAACTAATGAAATGGATCAATTATTGAATGCAAACTAGGAAATGCAAAGAGCTGGAAAACACAGTGTTGTATGCAAACATGAACTAGAAACATGCACAAATGAAAACATAATTGAATGAGATTGAATGGAGGGCACCTAGAAATTGAAAGAAGATATGAGAAGATTCTAGAATGTTGAAGAATTCAATGTTGATGCCCACTAGGACTCATTCACCACTGATGGCAAATTAGTCCAGGTTCTAGTAAAATCTGCAGGAACAGGCTCCAAGATGTTGGGAACTTAGAATTGAAGAAAACTCTTTTTCCAGTCTGACAGTGGGACTCATTCACCACTGATGGTGAATCAGTCCACCTACAAAAATCTACAAAGTCAAAGGTCAACTTTGTGGGTCTTGGTCTGCACTTTTCAACTTGTCGGGTTGCTGGATCTGAATCTGCAGAAAATGAGCTAAAAATGGTCTTCAAGCTCCAATTAGGGTTATGTTGACTTTGATGACTTAGATAACTTTTCAACACCTTTTTGACATCTTTCTCTTTGAAACATATGCCTACAAGACCTGTAAACACACATTCAAAGAGGGGGAAAAGGGTTAAGGGTTAGAGTATAAGGGTTTTCCTTGTTCAAACCCTACTTTTGTAATCAAACCCTTTGAAATAAAATGGAATAAGAAAGGAATGATGAAAAAATAGCATGAAAATGTCAGAGTCACCAAACCCTTATTGAAGTTTGAAGATATGTCAATGGCTTCTCCAAGATGCTTGATAATTGCTCTATTGAATAATGCTATGATGCTTAGATGGATTGAATACAAGAATAAAAGATTGAATGAATTAGTGAATGAGGGTTAAAATAGATAGAAAAACACTTATTTATATACACACTTATGCACTAATTTCCTAAAACTACACCATCACAGGCGGACCTTAGGTCTTTAGGAATAAAAACCCACAAGAAATTTGAATTTTTTATTTTTTTTTGCCAAGAGGGACTCATTTGCCACCTTGGGCGAATGGGTCTCACTCAAGGAATATGAGTGGGTGTTGGGAATTAAGTTGTCTTTAACACTATTTTTCAGGTTTGTATTAAAAATACACTTACTTAAGGCCTGCAAGTGGATAAAGGGGCCAAATAAAGCATAAGAAAGGTGTATTTGTTGATGAAAAGCCTAGAAAAGTGTGAAATTTTGTTACAAGACTTTACAAGACTTTAGAATAAGACTTGGTAAGTGATAATGTAGATTAATTATGATAAGAAGAGTCTAGAAAAGTGTAGAAATGTGTTACAACACTTCACAAAACCTTTACAAGACATCATAAAGTCTTAATGATTTATAAAGATTCAAGACCTAATGTGAATGTGTGGATCACATTGCAACATTAAATCAAGGTAAAATCAAGCCAAATGAGCATAATGAGGGACAAAATAAGGAAAAGTAAAAGGGTTACTTTTTTCATGTCCACAAAACCTTGGAATATAGATCTACAACTTGCATGAAATGACTTCAATGGATGTGGATCTTGATCTTGAAACTTTATTTGAAACAATTCCTTTGAATATTTGAATGGATCTTGAACACTACATCAACATATTAGGTCAAATAACGTGCATGACTTTGACATGACAATGGATCTTGATTGTTGTAATAATTCTTCTATAAATCTGCTCTTGAATGCCTTGAAATGCTCTTGATAATGCTCTATCTTGATCTCATGAAGTAACATAAAAATTCTAGGATGCTTGAAAGTCTTAGGAGAAAACATAGTGAAATGACCTCTTATTTATACATATGTTAACATTAATTCCTGAAATTCAAATAACACAAGACGACATATGAATACACATTTAAAATCATTGAAATACCATCAAAAAATATTTGAATTTCAGGTCCTAGGCCTAAGTGAGGACCCATTCACCTTTGGGTGAATGGGTCCTAGGTCACTTACCCAGGAAACACATTCTCCAATGTTAAGTGTTATGCTATGGCATTGATGAATGTCAGGTTTTACCCTTTGGAAATTGCAATTAATTAGGTTTGGGTTTGAAATAAAGGGGTCAATTAAGGAAAATTAATCTCAATTAATTAATAAAGCCCTAGATTAGTGTGAAAGTGTAAATGTACACCTTACAACACCATAAATAAGGAACAATTAAGTCCATTTTATTTAATAGGGCCCTAAACTTAATATGAATATGTAAAATTCATATTACAACACTAAATAAAGTTATAATTGAATTCTTTTATTTTATATTTTTTCCAAAATTAAGTGTGAAAATGGGATATTGTTTCCTAAACTACATCAACACAGGTAAAACATTTAACAATAATTACTAACACATTTAATAGTAAATGAATGATACTATGTTGTATTCGACAACCATAGGATAGAAATTTCAATAGAGGTAAAATGAATATAGACTTGAGCTTTTAGATATATGCCCAAAAAAGCAAGAAAGGGTTTCATGATAATAATTCCTTAGTCACACGAATACAAAAATGGGTTTTTAGATATATGCCAAAAAAACCAAGGGTTTTCAAATATATGGCGAAATACACATGGGTTTGCAGATTTATTCTCGAATACACATGGGTTTGTAGATTTATGCCCGAATACACATGGGTTATAAAGAAAAATGTTGAAGTAGACAAATACACTATTTGATGTAGACATGTGGTCAAACCCGCGAGATGCCTCAACATTTTATCAGACAAAATCATGAAACCATGGAGGGTTTACCAGACCATGAGCGCACAGTAAAATGGATAGTAGGAAATAATTATTTTACCCAAAAAAAAATCTTTGGAAAAAATCCACCACCAAACTTGACAATGTGAAACAACACATGGCGAAAAGGGCATAAAAAGGAATGATGAATTCATTAAAAACAAGTAGTAATCATTATTCAATCAACAAAGAAACCCTTCACAGGTCCATAAAAATGTTGAATAAAAGGATTCACGAGTACCATTGTTTGCATTTTGAAAGGAGAATCATCGTCGTTACTTCAAACTATGGAGAGAACACACTATTGATACCTATCCAGAAGCTTCCAGCTTGTGAGCATGTGGTGAAATGAAAAAAATAAAATTTTACCCCCAAAAACTGTGTGAAATAATCTTTCAATGGACCCGACGTGCGTATCAAATGGAGTGAATGTGTAGTGGTGTTCGGTGTTAAGGTTTGGTGATTAATGTGTACGTGTGGACTATTATGGCCACTAACCTAAACCTCCAATGTTAACCCGTGAATTAGACCCGTTCACTTTTGATCATATATGAATGATAAATTGTTATAATTGCACCCTAATAATGAAGCAATTAGGACTTTTTTTACATATTATTTGGTGGTTATAGCGGGCAGCAATTGAGACGTTTGATGGCCATGAGCGGGCGACACCTCTAAATGGTGACTTTTTGACCCTTGCCCATATATTGAACACTCCCGCATTAATCCAAATTGCCCTCATGCCAAAACAATAGCTATAAACTATTAACTTACGAGCGAATATAGCCAATAAAAAATTAACTTGATTCAACATACAGTATAGAAATTATAATTGCATGGACATAACCATAATAGTAACTGAGACATGTCCCTTAAATGAACTAAATAAAAACAATATAAATTCATTATAAGATACTTTCACCGTCCTTTGTAACCTACAACAATTATACCATAATAGTAACTGAGACATGTCCCTTAAATGAACTAAATAAAAACAATATAAATTCATTGTAAGATACTTTCACCGTCTTTTGTAACCTACAACAATTATTTGAGCCTCTCTAGAGACTTCCAATAATGTAAGGTGTAGATTCATCCCGAACATCGCGTGTACACCGCCCCGCATAAGAGTAATTCTAGTTTTAAATCATTCTTTCCTTTTCAGGTCACCCGTACGGGAGGTTCCATACGCAAGTGGTGCCTTGGCTTTGGTGATAATTTTGGGCCCATAATTTTGCACCGATGGTCTATTTATGTCCTTTTACTTTCTTGGAAATTGATTGTTGTATCCTCCGAGGATTCCTCCACCTCCGCCTTATAGAAGTAATTTTTCATGAGTTCCACCGCTAAACTGAAGATATTATTCCGACCATACTGTGCCATGTCATTTTTGCCGCAAGTGCACTCTTTGTCCTTTAGGCACCAAAAACATCCAATAGAGATGGATATTTGCTTGGATAAGACGACGAATACAGAGAGGATCTCATCTACATTTAAGCTAGAAAAGAAATATGGTCCTCACCAAGGATGGCCTTTCAGATATGTTCCCTGTTACCCATTACAATCTCTAAAGTAATATTGTCCGATATGTTAATGTCATCAACTCCGTCCCCACTTGAAAATAATAGAGATGGTACAGCTAGCTGTTCGAAATCTGTGCTCTGTAACCATACTGAACAAATTAATTCTATAAGTATATTATATTGTCCCCCGAAGCATCCATTCAGAGTTTCATCGTGGTTGCAGTATATTTCTCTTATATTGAAAGTCTCAAAATACATGGGTTTATTAGGGAATAAGAGGAATCATTTGCAGCGGAAGAGAATTCATTCCATGCATTCAAAAGCAGAGAGGAGAAAGTCCCTGCCCAAGAGAGGGCAGGTAAAAGCAGCAATAGCCGCATCTGTAGTGCACTCTATCTCAAGAATAATGCGATTGACTATTCCTTCACGTACATCTCATGCCCACTATGGTATAAAGATCGTTGTATGCTTTGCAGTGTAAAATACTGAATTGTAAGTGATGCGACTCATGGTTTTAAACATGGAATCCATGGATTGATATGGTTATATTGGATAACCTTATACTGTCTTTTATGATATCACCTTGTTTTTGGATTGACAGTGTCATAGATCTTGTTGAAAGACCCTCCACAAATGCATTGCAATTGTAATTTCATGGCAAGTTAAAACATGTTGTAAGGAGATTCAACTTATGTGTTTATTTTTGCATGTGGGTTAATCTATGATATTTTAATTCGCTACATAGTTAATGCCACATTGAAATGCATGCTAGAATCTATGTTATTTAGATATTCAGTGCTCTGTGTTATGCTTACTTTGAAATTTTGATGCAAGGTTGCCTTTGTTCAGTAGTAGATTCTCTAATTAAGAATGTGTCCTTTCTCATTTATGCAGCTGCACTAATTGCAGTGATTTACTTTAATCAAGTGCCTATGACTTGCTAGTTCCTTATTTTCTCATATTCAGATCACTACTATAATAGTTCATAAACATGGCTTTAAGGATGAAGACATTTAGGACTTGCACCCAACCTCTCAGATTGTATACTTGGACGCCAAATTTTATTTAATTTGAATTTTTTCATAATTCTGGGAATGTGAACCTCGGAGATTTGAGTCTTACAATAATTGCAGTTTAAAAGGGCACATATCTTTATGCCATTCTGTCAAAAGGTTCATATTGCTCGTCTATACTTCCACCTTCTTTGTATACATGCCTACCAGGGCTGTTGAAACTATAAAATCTGGCAAAAATCCCCCTTCCTTTTATCCTTTAGTAGATTTTCATAGTCTGTTCCAAAGATCCCATTTTGACAGAGGCAACAAAAGATAAGGAATCTAGCTTTATAGCTACAGATTGCATTTGCTTAATAGTTTGTATAAGCCCTTCAGAAAACCCATGGTATTCAGTGACAACACGTTTTCTTGTTCGGCATTCTGTCAAACAGTTCACTATAATTACTAACTCTCGTTCTTCATTTTCTTATTTAATACTTTCTTTACATCTTCCCTACAGATTAACGTAATTGGATTTATTATTAATTTATTTAGTATTTTATTCAAACATTCTATTTATTATCATACACTACCTTTATTATATTCAAGCATCGTAAAGAAAAGTTGTTAAGAAATAGAATCGATGCTAATTGATTTGCTCTTCAATTGCTTTGCAGTAAGTTTATTTTGTTTGGAATTAACACTAACATACTTATTGCTTTTATTTATTTTTATTATGTTGCATTAAAAAATTCTTGAAAAAGGTTATTTAGAAATGGTGAACACGACATTAAAAATAAAAATGTTAATTGTTACTTTTTGTTTTTTCATAGTTGAAATAAAATATAAATTCTCCTATGTGTCTGAAATTTGATAATATTTTAATCAAATGTAATAGGAATTTGTATTTTCTACAAAAACTTGTGCAACACTTCATCAAATGATTTAGAGGCTTAATAAAATATTTTACTTGTATCAATTGTTCTTTAGAAAGGCACCTAAAAGAATGCTTCACTTCCATCAATTCTTATCTAGAAAAAGGCACTTAAAAGAATGTTTTTCTTTTATCACTGTATAATTTATTTTCTAGCTCTAATCTTTTATTATTAATAGTTATTATTATGTTTAGTTGTTTAAGTGGTTGTGTTCTTTGGGATCACAATCACAATGCATATTGAAATGAATAGGAAAGAGACATACATAGTGTAGTGTAGAAAAATGTATTCTTTTATATTTTCACACTTTGTTTGGGCCCTATTAATTGAAATGGAATTAATTATGCCTTAATAAGCCCTATTTTACACCTACAAGCCTAATAAATTACATTTTTCGAAAGGGAATCTTAAAAATAATTAATGACAATACATAACACTTTACCTTGAGCAATTTGTGTTCTAGGAATAGGGACCTGGGACCCATTCACCCATGGGCAAATGGGTCCACCCTAGGCATTTGAACCTGAATTTAAAATATGTTTTTGGTGGTATTTTAATGTCTCTAAATTCAAATTTTGATATTGGCTTGTAGTGTTTAATTTTCAGGAAATTAAGGATACATGCCTATAAATACAAGGTTATTTCATCAATTCAAATCCTAGAACAACTAAAGAGCAAGCTAGAACTTCATGCGAGCATTAATTCAAGTTTACAAGAGAAAATTTTATGATCAAGGGAATTCAAGAGTAGATTTATTAGTGATTTATTGCAGCAATCAAGATCTCAAGCATCATGTCAAAGTCTTCTTGCATCATGCATGTTTTTGGAGCTAACATTATGATGTAGGTTTCAAAGATCAAGCAAGCATTCAAATTCATATTTCAAGCATCAAGATACAAATCTATTAAAGCCATTTCATGCAAGATCAAGATCAATATTGCATATTTCTAAAGGTTTATTCAAGGGTTTGGCGAGTTACAACATTGAATTGTTCATTCATTAGTCCTTTCCATATTTCATTATTTCAATTGAAGGTTTAATTACCGAAATCAGGTTTGACCAAAGCAAAACCCCATTCACCAAAAAAAAACAATTTTTTCCTCTTGTGTTTTTATTGCATATTTTAGGTTGAAGAAAAATAGACGATCTTTTAGAGAGCAAGATTGCAAAATTTTTCAAAGTTTTCGTCAAGCCACAAAAACTCACCTGTAGATTTGATTTCTGACTTTCTGACAAGGAAAACTTTAGTGGCAAATCTTTGCCAATTGGCGAATAATTGAAATCGAGACCTCAAAAAATGGCGAATAGTACAAGCTAAAAAGGATGTTGAATTGCCAGGGTTTTACAAAAAAATAATTTTGTCTCGATTAATTCACCTATGCATTATTTTTTAAATGATGCATCTTTGGAACCGATTTCCCAGTAGTTTATACTATAATTAGAAATATTAATTATATTCACCAGTAATATTATATTACTACCATTAATTTTGGGGCAATATCGCCACAATAATAAATTACCATTTAATTTTAGGGATATTTTAGCCTTGAATAGGGCTTTTATTTATTGCCATCAAATCATCGATTATCATTTTAATTAGATGGTTGTAGGTTGATTCTATGACTTAATATGCATGTGCCTTTTAAAAGGATTTTTGAGGCCCGAAATTTGTTTTGGGCCACACAATTAAATCTAATCGTGTGGACCAAAACAAATTTCAGGCCTCAACAAGCCTTTTAAAAGGCATGTGCGTATTAGGTCGCGGAATCAACCTACACCCATACAATTAAAAAGCTAATCAATGGTAACAATTTAAATTTTCATTTAGTTTTACTTTTAAAGTGATATTTTTAAAACATAATTAATCCATGTGTGTTCCAATGCATTTTTGATAGTGAATTTATGCTTGGTGGTCATTGTCCTCGGACCCTGTGAGGGGGTTTTTCCCCCTTGACCCCCACAAGGGGGCTCTTCCCCCTTGACCCCTGCAAGGGGTGCTGCCCCTTGACCCCATCGGTGGTTGCTGCCCCTGGACCCCTACTTCAATATTACAAAAAACAAAAAAAATATGAGGGAACTGCGCCGACCAACTATGCAAATTTTTAAAGGAGAGATTCACCATTGTAATTAAGCTTTTTAGTGATTATTCACTAGGATTCACCACTGTGATTATTGTTTTTACCAATTATTCATTAAAATTCACCAAGATTTTACAATTTTTTTTAATAATGTGCATAGATTCACCAGGAAAATTAGTATTTTTTTCAAATAAAAGGAAAGATTCGCTAGGATTTTACACCTTTTCCAATGGTGGAGTTTCTTAAAGTTATCCCTGCTTTTTGACATCACAACTAAGATCAAACGAAAGCTATAGATTGCCATCAAAGGCTCCTAAAAGTTTGTTGAAAACCCTGAGCAAAGACCCATTAAACCATGGGTGAATGAGTCCCAGAAAACCTTCCCAAACTTCCTTTCAGTGATTGGTACACAATGTTCTTCCCTTCCTAAATCTGCAATTTTTTTTTTTTTTATTAGTATTGAGCTTTAAATTGTTGTTTAAAGTTTGAATGGGCATAATTGGGTTGATTTTCTATTTTTTACTTTTTCTCCAAAAAGTGTTGTTCAAGATCAAACCCCCATCTTAAATCATAAAGAAATCAATAGATTCTCTCATTGATTTTACTCACTTAAGGTTTGTAAGCCAATTCCTTGTATTGATCTCATTTCCTAATGAAATAGTGAGAAATAGGTTTATTTATTATCATTTTTGGTGAACCCCCCCTCTCATAAACATAAACCATATTTTTGGTTGTTTCATTGTGGTGAACTTGACTTTGTATAATAAATTTTTAAAATTTGGAGTCCATTCAAACCCTATATCTAGGATTTGCATTACTCTGTATTACATTGCATCTCATTTAGGGTTTTAGGTTTGTATTTTTGTATCATTTAAAATCTAAAAATTCAAAATTCTCATTCATTTTGAAAAGTGTTTACATAACATTGCATGATCAATCACTTAAATCAAAACTGAATCTCAAATTAGGTCTTTTTTCTTGTTATTTAGCATCATTTTACACTTGCATTTAGATTTGATTTTCTATAAATCTGAAACTGTATCTACTTGTTTGCAACTAGAATATGAAAACATAAGTATTAACTCAAAAATCTATAATTCAATTTTTCAAAACCCTGAAGCAAGACCCATTCACCCATGGGTGAATGAGTCCCTGATCAGGCTTATTTCTAAATTTATGGGCATTACAAACCCCCAGTTTGTATTCTGTGTTTCTATATTCATATCTCTGTTTCAGTTTCTAGAAATTTTTTGTTTTAGTAAAAAATATTCACTTTAAGGTTAATTAGTGAAATTCAAGTACATTTCAAAATCAAAATTGGACTTAAAAGGCATTATTTTTTTAGGTTTTTACATAGTATAATCACAATATTATCTTGTTTAAAATCTAGAAATTGATATTCCTTTGCATTACATTTCCTATTTTTGAGTGTTTGTTGCATTTATCTAGTGCCTACTATCTATTTTGGGTGCAGCTTAGGTTTGTGAAACTTGTATGAGCTTCACAACATGGTTTCCTATTTCCAATACTATCATGAGACATAGGTGGAGACTCATATCATCCCGCAATACACCACTCATCATGGACCTTGGGTTTTCCAACTCTTTCACTCATAGTGTTGACACTAGTCAACCTACTAGGGACCATACCCTTAATAATTTATTTCTTCTGACCTTCTTACCAATAAATAATGTGACTAATATTGAATCAATGGTTGCTAATGTCCCTCAAGAGAACCTAAGAAAAGTTGATGAAGAATTTGACAAATTACAAAACTTTGTAAGTTTTGAATACATTGTCAGTACTGTGATTCCTGTCATAGATAAAATGAGGAGAATGATTGAAAATGAAGAAGGAATAGGAGTTATGTGTAGAATATCCCATATCGTTAGCAACCATGTCCCTATAATGACTAGTTGTGCTCAAGCTTTGGGGTATACCCAAAGTCAAGGTGGAAATCCAATTCTTCCTTCCACAACCATGACCTCTATTCTGACATACACTAATCCAATTGTTACTACAACCATACAACCTCCTAGCAATGTCAATACTACCTTAGGTGTTTCCATCGGGAATCCCTTTAGCTTTATGCTTTCAAATCTCATATCTCCTAACCCATATCTCCTCACAAACTTATAATTCACTTGTCCTCCAAACACATATACACCTCCACCATATTCACCTCCATCTCAAAACATTAACAATGATCCCATCCTTAACCAACTCCTAAAAAATGTTTCACCAAATGTACTACTTTATATTTTCACACTCTGTTTGGGTCATCTTAATTAAAATGGACAAGTAATTATGCCTTAATAAGACCTATTTTACACCTACAAGCCTAATAAATTACATTTTCTGAAAGGGAAACCTGATAATAATTAATTCCAATACATAACACTTTACCTTGAGCAATGTGTGTTCTAGGAATAGGGACCTAGGACCCATTCGCCCATAGGTGAATTGGTCCACCATAGGCCTTTGAACCTGAATTTAAATTAATTTTTTGGCGGTATTTTAATGTCTCTAAATTCAAATTTTGATGTCAGCTTGTAATGTTAAAATTTTGGGAAATTAAGGATACATTCCTGTAAATATAAGGTAATTTCATCAATTCAAATCCTAGAACAACTAAGGAGCAATCTTGAAATTCATGAGAGCATTAATTCAAGTGTACAAGAGAAAAGTTTATGATCAAGGGAATTCAAGAACAAATTTATCAGTGATTTACTACAACAATTAAGATCTCAAGCATCATGTCAAAGTCTTCTTACATCATGCATGTTTTTGGAGCTAACATTGTGATGTACGTTTCAAAGATCAAGAAAGAATTCAAATTCATATTTGAATCCTCAAGATCCAAATACATTGAATCCATTTCATGCAAGATCAAGATCAATATTGCAGATTTCCAAAGGTTTATTCAAGGGTTTGGTGAGTTGTAATATTGCATTGTTCATTCATCATTCCTTTCCACACTTAATTATTTCAATTCAAGGTTTAATTACCCAAATAGGATTTGACCAAGGAAAACTCCCATTCTCTAAAAATAAATGATTTTTCCCTCTTGGTTTTAGGTTGCATATTTTAGGTTGAAGAAATATTGAAGATTTTTTTGAGAGGAAGATTGGAAATGTTGTCAAAGTTGCAAAAAGTTGTCAAAATTGCCAAGCCATGAAAACTCACCTACAAATCTAATTTTTGACTTTCTAACACTGCAACCTAGAGCAAATAGAAGCTATAGATTGACATCTAAGGCTCCTAAAATTTTGTTGAAAACCTTGAGTAGAGACACATTCACCCATGGCTGAATGAGTCTTAGACAACCTTTTATAACTTCCTTTTGGTGAGTCCAGTACACAGTGTTCTATCCTTCTTAGATTTGTAGATTTTTTTTTTAATTTTTATTAGTATTGAGATTTTAATTGTTGTTTCAAGTTTGAATTGGAATAATTGAATAGATTTGCTATTTTTTAGCTTTTATCCCAAAAGTGTTGTTCAGGATGAAGCCCCTGTCCTGAATCACAAGTAAATGAGTAGATTCTCTCATTGAGTTGACTCACCTAAGTTTTGTAAGCCAATTCTTTGTATGAATCTCATTTCCTAATGAAATAGTGAGAAACAAGTTTATATATTATCATTTTGGTGAGCCCCCTTCTCATAAACATAAACCCTATTTTTTCGTTGTTTCACATAGTTGATTGAAGAAAAATTCTTAATTTATTTTTTCAATTTAAAGTTGTAGAGTTGAATGCTTAATGTTCTTTTTCAATGTTTTACTGTCATACCTTTATAGGGTGAAACAATAGGGTATGTGCAAGATCATGATGGGTATGTGGCTGACGACCTTTTTTTTACCCAAAATTGATGAAACAAAAAGGGTTTTTAAAGGAGAATCTCAGCTTTCCACCAATATAAATTATGCTTTACTTTGAATTTAATAAGTAATTATTATTCATTTTCTATTCAAATTATGACTAAAGTCCTGATTGATAGATTGATGGAAAACATCTATAGCTTTCAAACATTATCACATTTTTTGAATCCAAAACATGCATCACATTCTATGCTTCACATACTATAGGATTAGAAAAAGAAAAATTGAATCTCATAAAGTTTTGACCAAGTTAAGGTGGTCAGAAATACGAGTTTTTTATAATTTTAAAAGTTGTAATAAAAATTTCATAATTAATTATTTACTTGGAAAAAATTACAAAAAAATATCACATCGGACATGAGTCCTCTAATTATATCTAAAATCTTATAAAAAAATATTATCAT
The DNA here is from genome assembly GCA_007258455.2 of Sequoia sempervirens. Taxonomy (NCBI): domain Eukaryota; kingdom Viridiplantae; phylum Streptophyta; class Pinopsida; order Cupressales; family Cupressaceae; genus Sequoia; species Sequoia sempervirens. Next base: position 262,743 of record VDFB02018813.1, on the reverse strand, counting down.
TTTATTGTGGTTAGGGTGGTCAAACAAACACCTACTTCTTATTTTTCCCCTGAAATTTAAGTACTACTACATTGAAATTTCAAATTTTCACCTTGAAGATTTCCTTTTTTTTAAAAACAAACCTAGTAGTTTAGAAACTAAATTCAATTTGCTACAGATTCTATTCTTACATATTTTTGAAATAATATGGATAACTTATTCAAATTTTTACGTCAAGTTGCCTAACTCTGATTTTTCTAAATTTTTTGCCACTTAAGGGCCTATTTTTTCCATGATGATCCTGCACATACCCAATAAAATCAACATAATACTAGAGTTTGGTAGCTTGGATAGATGTTTTAAATGATGCTTTTCTTGATTTGAATGTTGAATAAGAAAAGCAACACAATACTAATCTAGTTGTTCATTTAGATAGCCATGACATGCTCTTTTGAAGGATGAACATATTGAACAAGTTGATGAGGAGAAATAAATAGTGAAATCATCAACACACTTTGATGGGCCTAAAGAATAGCTAGTTTTATTTCATTTATTTTATGCTTTTTAACATTTAATCCGCTAATTTAATAGACAATCCTGAACCTTATACATCTTTTATGCCTTTTATGCATCCTAAACTAGACTTTAATATGTGTGAATACAATTATGATATGATGGTACTTGTATGTATGGGTGTGTGAATGCTTATAAAATTTAGTATGATTTTTTGTACTTTAGATGAAGCTAAATTCTTCTATCTAGAAGAATTGTAACTTGCAGCAATTGGAGCACCCAACCTACAACAAAAGGATCAAAGGCAGATTGTAGGGGAGTGTCCAAAATGTTGAAAATGTGACAGTTCTAGAAGGTAATGAAGGTGAACCATTGAAATGGTCAACCATGAGTCTGAATCACCAAATAAGAAAATGGGAGAAAGAAGGAGTCTAAATTGATAAGGAAAGCCATGATGTGATAGTTTTCATTCCAGAGCACATCTCTGTCAATTGTTAGGGTAGAGTTTTAGTTTTACTTCACTTCTTCTATCTATTTTAATTATGGATTTTAGTTTCAAGACTATTCCTCTTCATGTTCTTGGGGAGAGTGGACATATGAATTTGAATTCTAGTTTAGTCCTTGTGTGAATAAAAATCCCCCCATACCTATATATTGGGATCTTGTGGTTGAGAAGCAAATCTAGTTTAGAATACAATTGCTAGTTTCAGTTTTTTTCATCACACATTACTTCATTGTTAGTTTTTCTATTAATTAAGTTGCAACAGATATGTCCTTCTAGATGGAAATTTGTTGAAGGTTCTTATCATATGATAAGAAGTTTAATTTCTAGGCAATAAAAGAGTTCCAATTTTTTTCATGATTGGTTGATCTAGTAGTGTATATTTGATTTTCCCTTATGGGCACAAAAACTTGCACAAGAGCCACTCAAGGTACTATAACCCACCTTGTTTTCTATTATTAGAGTAGGCATTCTTTTACTACATTTATTTAAGATAACTTTCAATTATATGCATATGAATGATATTCTATAACAATACATTGAGCTAGTCTCCAGATAAGCTAAGTAGTTAGAGTCAATAGTTTAGTCTTAGTCCTTAGTAGTTATAATGTTAAGCCAAAATTACCCATAGCATAAGTAACAGATTAAGTTATTTCCCTTTGTGTTGCAAGTTAACACTTTATTTCCTTTTTCTATCCTTTATTGTTTTCTATACAGGTGTAAACTACCTATTCTCACTAATATAGGTCATGTAGATTCAATGAGTGCACATACAGTGTTAGCGTCATCAAAAGCTTACAAAGTGTGGTTCAATAATTAAATGAAGCCTTTGGGAGGGTTTGGTGAACTATTCATCTAGGAACATATCCTTTGAATTGCGAGTCTACCCATACACCAAGTTGACTAAACATTAGAAAGGCCTTACACCCTTATCAATAGAATATGTTACAAAAGCTATAAAGTTGCAAAATCCTCATCCAAAGTTAGAAATTTTTTTTCTGTTGTTTTTAACAAATTGACAGAGGTTTCAAAATAATATGAAACAAGGTGTTTTATTAGTATCCTTAAGTACTATAAATTGAATATATTTGGCATGAAGATCAATGCTTTAATATATTTCAACTTGTCCAATGGTGGTTCTCCTAATTACATGGATGCATTAGATATGTGTGTTGGCATGAGTATGAGTATTCATCCATCACCATTCTTGCCATGGTCTAAACTTGTGGAGTCTCAATTTTTCCTCATATTACTATAGCTAGTTTCTAGGACCTTAGATATATTGTGTTCTATTCAAGTTTAAGAAAGTTGTACCTTTCTAACCATGTACATCTTTTAAAGTATAGTCCCACTAAGGGAAAATAAATACAAGAAATGTAGTACCATAGAATAAAGATGCAATTTAGAGATACATAGCTACAACTAGAATGCAAATGCACTAATTATAGTTTATTCACATTGAACATAATATTTTTAATCTTTCTATTGCTGCAAACACAACCTCATTATGATGTGTTCAATGAGATAGAATTTTTGAAAATTTATACTAAACAGAGGTGATAACCTTGTTACATAACATTATTTTGAATCTTATGGATTCTATAGAAATTAGATTCAACAACCACATTTTCAAGGTTATTGTAAGTGATTTGTCACCTCAATATATCAAAATCTTCAAATAGCAGCTCTATGAAAGGTCTTTTGCTTAGCTATATTGAGAATGTGTGTTTATTTTTACTGTGTGATACCACATTGGAAACAAGTGGAAGATTTCAAGTAGTGTAAGGCCTACAAAGTTGTAGATAATTTCTTAACAAGAACGTAAATGAGGCATTTTTGAATACTACTGTAGGTAGAGGTATTAAAAGTTAAAAAAACAAATAAAATACTCACTACTCTAATATCATAATAGAAAATATAATAGTAGAGAGATACAAATAAATAATACACTTTGTTTTATTCATTGAAAAAATTACATATATATAGTTACAAATAACTTCATGAACATCCTATAATAATGCTAATTATTTTGGTAGCAAACTATAACTAAATGATAGCTAACTGGAGTTTTTCAATAGCAAACTAGACATCTAATGACAAAAAAATAAGAGTTATTGAAAACTAACTAATGATTATTAAACAAGACTGAAACTAACACCTATTCTATTGGGGCATTAATTTCAACAACCCCTCTTAATTCTACAACACCAAAATGATTGACTACAAAAAAATAAATTCATTTTAAAAATATTTTGGGGACTAGTAAGAATTCATCATGCTACTCCCCAACTACATGTATAGTCATCTAGCTATCATCCAAGTTTCCAATATCATTGGACACCATTTGCACATGAAGTATCTCATCACCCTTGTAAAAGTATGATATTGAACTTACAAATCTCAAATCTCCACTAAACTATTGGAAAACAATCCTCACATATGTATGTCTCATAACCCCAATGAGGTATAGTTTCTCTGGTCCATAAGCATCTCAAACCATTGACCATCTATCTATCATCTACTACATCCTTCCCTATCTTCAAAGTGTTGGCTTTTTCAAAATTGAAAAACTATTTAATCTTCAATGAAGTCATCATCACTATCAATATCTGGTGGTTATTGAATAATGGTTGACATTCTCTCAACTCTTATGGTTGCAACAAGACCCCCCATTAGCTCCGATACCATATTAAAAATTGAAACAATAAATAAAACAGTCACTACTCTAATACCATAATAGAAAATATAACAACATAGACACAAAGAGCTCATACACTATATTTTATTCATTGATAGAATTACATATGTATAGTTACAAAGAAATTCATTATCATCTTATAATAATGCTAAAATGAAGGAAAATAGGGGTGTCCCTAGGGTTTCCCAAAATGGAAAAGAGGATCCAAAGAGGGAAAAGGGGTCCTATTCTTCCTCAATTAATTAGGAAATGAGATTCAAACAATAAAATGACTAGAAACCAAAAGTTAATTCAAATCAAGGTATGAATATGCAAATTTCCCTTTTTGCAAGGACAGGGTCTAGGCAAAATAACACTTTGGGGAGAAAGATTAAAAATAGAAAATCAACTCCAAAATGACTTATACAAAGTGGATGTAGTAGATTTAGAATAAAGTTGAAGGAACCAATAGATTTTTTTGGAAAAAAATGAGAGGAACAAATGCTATGCACCTTTAAAAAGTTGTTTTTGTAGGCTAACATGGACTCATTCGACCTAGGGAAGATGGGTTATGACATAATTTTCTAGAAAAATATAAATATAAGAATGAAGCTTATGAGTTGTCATTCCTTCCTATCCTCGCTCCCAGATATGGATTTAAGAAAAAATTGTAAAAAAAATTATTGTTTGTTTGTGGATAGGGGTTTGCCTCGATCAAACCTAAAGTCTGGTAATTAAAACTTGATGAAAAACATAGATCTCAAAGATGAAATGTGCGTGTAATCCTCACCTTAAGCGTGTCTAAGATTAAGAATAATAATGCAAAGAAACCCTACTCAAGTGTGTTAGAATAGGATCCTAAATGAACATGCACAATGATGAATACCTGCTTTAGGAGATCTCAAATCACCTTAATAAGTCACAAATTTGAGGATACCTTCCTCAAGGTGAAAGTAGATAGATAATAGTGTTGAAAATTGGATTGCATCAAATGGTTGTCATTAATTTCAATAGATTGTCATTGATGTCAACATAGTACTAAATGTATGAGATGGTTATTGAAAGCTATTTCCTATTGAAGATGACCATTGTATGTGGTCTAGTATGCTGGCTAGTTTAGTGTGTTGGTTTTTAGGTCTGATTTCTATTGTGAGACAAGCTATGATTCAAATCTTGGCCGATTTAGTGTGTGCAATATATTATATGGACTAATTATGTTTTATAGATGTTTTGGGTGACATAAGAAATGAATTAACCTTATATGATGCTCACCTAATTGATAAATAAAATATACATATATATATATAGGAGACTCTGAAAAAGAGAACGAACAGAGATATACATATAGAGAGATAGAAAGAAAGAGAAAGAGAGAGTGCAACAGAGCAGAGTAAGCAAAGTAGGAAAAGATAATAAAGTGTATGTGCATCAGCTAAAGATTAGAATAGAATTATTGAGCGACTACTGAAATGCAGTACTACTGATATAGAGCTTCATTGAAAAATCAACTCAGTACAAGAAAAGTGTAATCCATCAGTTCACACTTTTGGTAGTAAGCCATAACTCTTGTATTCTGGAAGTTAGCCATATTTTGTATCTCTGGATTTTATCCCTATGGAAAATTATTTTGGACAGTGAGTCCTTATTTTAGGCAGTGAGCCTTATCTAAGGTAGTGAGCCTTATCTCAGGCAATGAGCCTTATCTTAGGCATTGAGCCTTATCTTAGGTAGTGAGCCTTTTGTAATCGGTTTTGATATTCTCTATAGTGTGAGTTAATCCTCACCATGGTTTTTCCCTCATTGGGTTTTCCACATAAATATGGTGTTACTATGTTTATGTGATGGCTTTTAGTTTTGCACTTAATGTTTAATCAATTAAGTAGTATCAAGATCTAGTTCCAGTAATTGAATTGAAGATTAAAATCTATGAAAACTGATTCACCCCCCTCTTAGTTGTCCTATTCAACAATTGGTATTAGAGCTCAATCCTTTGGAATAAGTTTAACATCTTGAAGGAGATCTTGGCAAGTTGAACTAAATGGTGAAGGGATTTGACTTGGATGAAGAATTAAGAAGAGATACTTCAAAATCTAAAAATGAAGATCTGAAAGAAAATGTCAAGCAAGCAGGTGAATGCATTCAAAAACTAAGAAATCAGATCTGGAAGTTCAAGTTGAAACTTAAAGAAGTTAACCAGGAGCTAAAGGAAGTAAAGGAGATTGTTTAAAATATAAGAATGAAACTTGAAGAAAGCAAAAGAGTGGAAGAGAATATGAAATTATAAATTAAACAAGGAAAGGTAGAGGAAGGATGCTTAAAAGAAAACATCAATCGAAAGATAGAAAAATATGATAAGCTTGAACAAGAAGTAGTAACCCTTAAAGTTGATCTGGAAAAAGCGAAAGCTCATGAAGAAATGTTCAAGACAAGCTCTATAATGCTTGATGAGTTGATTTCATCTTAGAAACCTGCAAAGAATAAAAGTGGTCTAGGACTTGAAGAAGGACAAAGCTCAAAGACTAACAAGATGAGCAATCAAAGGAAATTCCAAGGCAAAAATCAAAGGGTCAAAATCGTAAGGATACCCATTCGACAACCTAATGCTCAAAGGTACCCATCTTTTAATGGATTTTGTTTCTCATGCAATAAATTTGGATATAGGGCAACAAAATGCAAAAGTAGGATGAACCAGAGTAGAATGAGATAGAATGTTGGATTCTTTGGTGGCAAATGTTATGGTTGCAACAAGTTTGGACATAGAGCTACCAAATGTAGAAACCATATGATGATAAATAGATTTGATACCGTAAATAGAAAAATTAAATCCTTTCAAGGCTATTGTTACATATGCAATATCTTTGGACACAAGGCTAATCAATGTAGAATAAAGATAAAAGAAAATTCATTTGATATTGGATATGTTATGTGCTACACTTGCAATAAACTAGGACATATTCTGTTGAAACAAACCTAATCCAAAACAAAAGAACAAGCCTATTAAAAAGGTAGATCTAGAAGAAGTAAGGAGAGAAATGGAAAAAAATTAGAGAAAGAAGGAAGAACCTGAGAACAAGGATGAATCAAATAACCCTGTATCTGCATCTAGTGCAGATACCTCTTCTAAGGATTGAACCTAGTAATGGTTTGAGGGGGAGCAATCATATAAAAAATCTAGAAAACCCATGATATATGATGTGTCATGCGTAGAAATGTGGATATGTGATGTGAATCTCTATTTTGAAGGTGTTGAAGAATGGTTCGGCAGAAAAGATGCAAATCAAGAAATTTGCGGAGACCTTCTTGGCTCATAGTGTTTCTCAAAGATAGTTGTCAATTTAAAAGTTGAGAAGGAAATAATGAAAAACTAACCCAATAGTATTGGTTGAGAAGGAGGTAATGGCAGAGTGGAGTATAGATGATGATGTCATATGCAATAAATTTCCCTTTATGATGAAACCCTAAAAGTGACAAGTTAAATAAGGATGATTGAGTGGTCACTTTTCACATTATGAATTGAACGAGCTAAAGAGTAAATTGTAGCTAAGAAATAAGGATTTAGGGCTATTGGCAAGGGGTGATCCCACAATAGTGGTTTACAATTTTTGGCCAAACTGGACAGTGAATTTTTTTTTAACTAAATCTTCACATTTGGGAACCTATAGCGGTTAAACCGTGAGGAATTTGAAGATGATGCAAACTAGAGTCTCGTCAAATTTTGTCTGTAGATTCTAAAAATATATTTTTTTAAAATTTTGGAATCAGATTGCACTCTTTTTTCCATCTCCCACGAAAACTAGTTTTTTTCAAAAAACAACATTTTTTAAAAGTGACACACACCGTATAACGCATAACTTTTTTTTCCTTGAAGGATAAAATTATAATTCTTTCAAATTTAGATTTGTAACTCTGATATCTAGTGCTTCCACTTGGTTAGATATTTTTTATTGAATATTTTTTCTTTAATCTAGTTTGAAAGTCAAACCACTTACAATTCAGACATAACGTGACCGTATAACGCATAACTTCTACTGTATGTATCAAAATTCTTTTTTTTTTGGTTGGATCAAGGACTCCAATATATGGTGCACTCA
>VDFB02018813.1:214983-254881 GCA_007258455.2 Sequoia sempervirens | reverse complement strand
TCCAACCAAAAAAAAAAGAATTTTGATACATACAGTAGAAGTTATGCGTTATACGGTCACGTTATGTCTGAATTGTAAGTGGTTTGACTTTCAAACTAGATTAAAGAAAAAATATTCAATAAAAAATATCTAACCAAGTGGAAGCACTAGATATCAGAGTTACAAATCTAAATTTGAAAGAATTATAATTTTATCCTTCAAGGAAAAAAAAGTTATGCGTTATACGGTGTGTGTCACTTTTAAAAAATGTTGTTTTTTGAAAAAAACTAGTTTTCGTGGGAGATGGAAAAAAGAGTGCAATCTGATTCCAAAATTTTAAAAAAATATATTTTTAGAATCTACAGACAAAATTTGACGAGACTCTAGTTTGCATCATCTTCAAATTCCTCACGGTTTAACCGCTATAGGTTCCCAAATGTGAAGATTTAGTTAAAAAAAAATTCACTGTCCAGTTTGGCCAAAAATTGTAAACCACTATTGTGGGATCACCCCTTGCCAATAGCCCTAAATCCTTATTTCTTAGCTACAATTTACTCTTTAGCTCGTTCAATTCATAATGTGAAAAGTGACCACTCAATCATCCTTATTTAACTTGTCACTTTTAGGGTTTCATCATAAAGGGAAATTTATTGCATATGACATCATCATCTATACTCCACTCTGCCATTACCTCCTTCTCAACCAATACTATTGGGTTAGTTTTTCATTATTTCCTTCTCAACTTTTAAATTGACAACTATCTTTGAGAAACACTATGAGCCAAGAAGGTCTCCGCAAATTTCTTGATTTGCATCTTTTCTGCCGAACCATTCTTCAACACCTTCAAAATAGAGATTCACATCACATATCCACATTTCTACGCATGACACATCATATATCATGGGTTTTCTAGATTTTTTATATGATTGCTCCCCCTCAAACCATTACTAGGTTCAATCCTTAGAAGAGGTATCTGCACTAGATGCAGATACAGGGTTATTTGATTCATCCTTGTTCTCAGGTTCTTCCTTCTTTCTCTAATTTTTTTCCATTTCTCTCCTTACTTCTTCTAGATCTACCTTTTTAATAGGCTTGTTCTTTTGTTTTGGATTAGGTTTGTTTCAACAGAATATGTCCTAGTTTATTGCAAGTGTAGCACATAACATATCCAATATCAAATGAATTTTCTTTTATCTTTATTCTACATTGATTAGCCTTGTGTCCAAAGATATTGCATATGTAACAATAGCCTTGAAAGGATTTAATTTTTCTATTTACGGTATCAAATCTATTTATCATCATATGGTTTCTACATTTGGTAGCTCTATGTCCAAACTTGTTGCAACCATAACATTTGCCACCAAAGAATCCAACATTCTATCTCATTCTACTCTGGTTCATCCTACTTTTGCATTTTGTTGCCCTATATCCAAATTTATTGCATGAGAAACAAAATCCATTAAAAGATGGGTACCTTTGAGCATTAGGTTGTCGAATGGGTATCCTTACGATTTTGACCCTTTGATTTTTGCCTTGGAATTTCCTTTGATTGCTCATCTTGTTAGTCTTTGAGCTTTGTCCTTCTTCAAGTCCTAGACCACTTTTATTCTTTGCAGGTTTCTAAGATGAAATCAACTCATCAAGCATTATAGAGCTTGTCTTGAACATTTCTTCATGAGCTTTCGCTTTTTCCAGATCAACTTTAAGGGTTACTACTTCTTGTTCAAGCTTATCATATTTTTCTATCTTTCGATTGATGTTTTCTTTTAAGCATCCTTCCTCTACCTTTCCTTGTTTAATTTATAATTTCATATTCTCTTCCACTCTTTTGCTTTCTTCAAGTTTCATTCTTATATTTTAAACAATCTCCTTTACTTCCTTTAGCTCCTGGTTAACTTCTTTAAGTTTCAACTTGAACTTCCAGATCTGATTTCTTAGTTTTTGAATGCATTCACCTGCTTGCTTGACATTTTCTTTCAGATCTTCATTTTTAGATTTTGAAGTATCTCTTCTTAATTCTTCATCCAAGTCAAATCCCTTCACCATTTAGTTCAACTTGCCAAGATCTCCTTCAAGATGTTAAACTTATTCCAAAGGATTGAGCTCTAATACCAATTGTTGAATAGGACAACTAAGAGGGGGGTGAATCAGTTTTCATAGATTTTAATCTTCAATTCAATTACTGGAACTAGATCTTGATACTACTTAATTGATTAAACATTAAGTGCAAAACTAAAAGCCATCACATAAACATAGTAACACCATATTTATGTGGAAAACCCAATGAGGGAAAAACCATGGTGAGGATTAACTCACACTATAGAGAATATCAAAACCGATTACAAAAGGCTCACTACCTAAGATAAGGCTCAATGCCTAAGATAAGGCTCATTGCCTGAGATAAGGCTCACTACCTTAGATAAGGCTCACTGCCTAAAATAAGGACTCACTGTCCAAAATAATTTTCCATAGGGATAAAATCCAGAGATACAAAATATGGCTAACTTCCAGAATACAAGAGTTATGGCTTACTACCAAAAGTGTGAACTGATGGATTACACTTTTCTTGTACTGAGTTGATTTTTCAATGAAGCTCTATATCAGTAGTACTGCATTTCAGTAGTCGCTCAATAATTCTATTCTAATCTTTAGCTGATGCACATACACTTTATTATCTTTTCCTACTTTGCTTACTCTGCTCTGTTGCACTCTCTCTTTCTCTTTCTTTCTATCTCTCTATATGTATATCTCTGTTCGTTCTCTTTTTCAGAGTCTCCTATATATATATATGTATATTTTATTTATCAATTAGGTGAGCATCATATAAGGTTAATTCATTTCTTATGTCACCCAAAACATCTATAAAACATAATTAGTCCATATAATATATTGCACACACTAAATCGGCCAAGATTTGAATCATAGCTTGTCTCACAATAGAAATCAGACCTAAAAACCAACACACTAAACTAGCCAGCATACTAGACCACATACAATGGTCATCTTCAATAGGAAATAGCTTTCAATAACCATCTCATACATTTAGTACTATGTTGACATCAATGACAATCTATTGAAATTAATGACAACCATTTGATGCAATCCAATTTTCAACACTATTATCTATCTACTTTCACCTTGAGGAAGGTATCCTCAAATTTGTGACTTATTAAGGTGATTTGAGATCTCCTAAAGCAGGTATTCATCATTGTGCATGTTCATTTAGGATCCTATTCTAACACACTTGAGTAGGGTTTCTTTGCATTATTATTCTTAATCTTAGACACGCTTAAGGTGAGGATTACACGCACATTTCATCTTTGAGATCTATGTTTTTCATCAAGTTTTAATTACCAGACTTTAGGTTTGATCGAGGCAAACCCCTATCCACAAACAAACAATAATTTTTTTTACAATTTTTTCTTAAATCCATATCTGGGAGCGAGGATATCAAGTTATAGGAAGGAATGACAACTCATAAGCTTCATTCTTAGATTTATATCTTTCTAGAAAATTATGTCATGACCCATTTTCCCTAGGTCGAATGAGTCCCTGTTAGCCTACAAAAACAACTTTTTAAAGGTGCATAGCATTTGTTTCTCTCATTTTTTCCAAAAAAATCTATTGGTTCCTTCAACTTTATTCTAAATCTACTACATCCACTTTGTATAAGTCATTTTGGAGTTGATTTTCTATTTTTAATCTTTCTCCCCAAAGTGTTATTTTGCCTAGACCCTGTCCTTGCAAAAAGGGAAATTTGCAGATTCATACCTTGATTTGACTTAACTTTTGGTTGCTAGTCATTTTATTGTTTGAATCTCATTTCCTAATTAATTGAGGAAGAATAGGACCCCTTTTCCCTCTTTGGATCCACTTTTCCATTTTGGGAAACCCTAGGGACACCCCTATTTTCCTTCATTTTAGCATTATTATAAGATGATAATGAATTTTTTTGTAACTATACATATGTAATTCTATCAATGAATAAAATATAGTGTATGAGCTCTTTGTGTCTATGTTGTTATATTTTCTATTATGGTATTAGAGTAGTGACTGTTTTATTTATTGTTTCAATTTTTAATATGGTATCAGAGCTAATGGGGGGTCTTGTTGCAACCATAAGAGTTGAAAGAATGTCAACCATTATTCAATAACCACCAAATATTGATAGTGATGATGACTTCATTGAAGATTAAATAGTTTTTCAATTTTGAAAAAGCCAACACTTTGAAGATAGGGAAGGATGTAGTAGATGATAGATAGATGGTCAATGGTTTAAGATGCTTATGGACCAGAGAAACTATACCTCATTGGGGTTATGAGACATACATATGTGAGGATTGTTTTCCAATAGTTTAGTGGAGATTTGAGATTTGTAAGTTCAATATCATACTTTTACAAGGGTGATGAGATACTTCATGTGCAAATGGTGTCCAATGATATTGGAAACTTGGATGATAGCTAGATGACTATACATGTAGTTGGGGAGTAGCATGATGAATTCTTACTAGTCCCCAAAATATTTTTAAAATGAATTTATTTTTTTGTAGTCAATCATTTTGGTGTTGTAGAATTAAGAGGGGTTGTTGAAATTAATGCCCCAATAGAATAGGTGTTAGTTTCAGTCTTGTTTAATAATCATTTGTTAGTTGTCAATAACTCTTATTTTTTTGTCATTAGATGTCTAGTTTGCTATTGAAAAACTCCAGTTAGCTATCATTTAGCTATAGTTTGCTACCAAAATAATTAGCATTATTATAGGATGTTCATGAAGTTATTTGTAACTATATATATGTAATTTTTTCAATGAATAAAACAGAGTGTATTATTTATTTGTATCTCTCTACTATTATATTTTCTATTATGATATTAGAGTAGTGAGTATTTTATTTATTTTTTCAACTTTTAATACCTCTACCTACAGTAGTATTCAAAAATGCCTCATTTACGTTCTTGTTAATAAATTACCTACAACTTTGTAGGCCTTACACTGCTTGAAATCTTCCACTTGTTTCCAATGTGGTATCACACAGTAAAAATAAACACACATTCTCAATATAGCTAAGCAAAAGACCTTTCATAGAGCTGCTATTTGAAGATTTTGATATATTGAGGTGACAAATCACTTACAATAACCTTGAAAATGTGGTTGTTGATTCTAATTTCTATAGAATCCATAAGATTCAAAATAATGTTATGTAACAAGGTTATCACCTCTGTTTAGTATAGATTTTCAAAAATTATATCTCATTGAACACATCATAATGAGGTTGTGTTTGCAGCAATAGAAAGATTAAAAATATTATGTTCAATGTGAATAAACTATAATTAGTGCATTTGCATTCTAGTTGTAGCTATGTATCTCTAAATTGCATCTTTATTATATGGTACTACATTTCTTATATTTATTTTCCCTTAGTGGGACTATACTTTAAAAGATGTACATGGTTAGAAAGGTACAACTTTCTTAAACTTGAATAGAACACAATATATCTAAGGTCCTAGAAACTAGCTATAGTAATATGAGGAAAAAATGAGACTCCACAAGTTTAGACCATGGCAAGAATGGTGATGGATGAATACTCATACTCATGCCAACACACATATCTAATGCATCCATGTAATTAGGAGAACCACCATTGGACAAGTTGAAATATATTAAATCATTAATCTTCATGCCAAATATATTCAATTTATAGTACTTAAGGATACTAATAAAACACCTTGTTTCATATTATTTTGAAACCTCTGTCAATTTGTTAAAAACAATAGAAAAAAAATTTCTAACTTTGGATGAGGATTTTGCAACTTTATAGCTTTTATAACATATTCTATTGATAAGGGTGTAAGGCCTTTCTAATGTTTAGTCAACTTGGTGTATGGGTAGACTCGCAATTCAAAGGATATTTTCCTAGATGAATAGTTCACCAAACCCTCCCAAAGGCTTCATTTAATTATTGAACCACACTTTGTAAGCTTTTGATGACGCTAACAATGTATGTGCACTCATTGAATCTACATGACCTATATTAGTGAGAATAGGTAGTTTACACCTGTATAGAAAACAATAAAGGATAGAAAAAGGAAATAAAGTGTTAACTTGCAACACAAAGGGAAATAACTTAATATGTTACTTATGCTATGGGTAATTTTGGCTTAACACTATAACTGCTAAGGACTAAGACTAAACTATTGACTCTAACTGCTTAACTTATCTGGAGACTAGCTCAATGTATTGTTATAGAATATCATTCATATGCATATAATTGAAAGTTATCTTAAATAAATGTAGTAAAAGAATGCCTACTCTAATAATAGAAAACAAGATGGGTTATAGTACCTTGAGTGGCTCTTGTGCAAGCTTTTGTGCCCATAAAGGAAAATCAAATATACACTACTAGATCAACCAATCATGAAAAAAATTGGAACTCTTTTATTGCCTAGAAATTAAACTTCTTATCGTATGACAAGAACCTTCAACAAATTTCCATCTAAAAGGACATATCTGTTGCAACTTAATTAATAGAAAAACTAACAATGAAGTAATGTGTGATGAAAAAAATTGAAACTAGCAACTGTATTCTAAACTAGATTTGCTTCTCAACCACAAGATCCCAATATATAGGTATGGGGGGATTTTTATTCACACAAGGACTAAACTAGAATTCAAATGCATATGTTCACTCTCCCCAAGAACATGAAGAGGAATAGTCTTGAAACTAAAATCCATAATTAAAATAGATAGAAGAAGTGAAGTAAAACTAAAACTCTACCCTAACAATTGACAGAGATGTGCTCTGGAATGAAAACTATCACATCATGGCTTTCCTTATCAATGTAGACTCCTTCTTTCTCCCATTGTCTTATTTGGTGATTTAGACTCATGGTTGACCATTTCAATGGTTCACCTTCATTACCTTCTAGAACTGTCACATTTTCAACATTTTGGACACTCCCCTACAATCTTCCTTTGATCCTTTTGTTGTAGGTTGGGTGCTCCAATTGCTGCAAGTTACAATTCTTCTAGATAGAAGAATTTAGATTCATCTAAAGTACAAAAAATCATACTAAATTTTATAAGCATTCACACACCCATACATACAAGTACCATCATATCATAATTGTATTCACACATATTAAAGTCTAGTTTAGGATGCATAAAAGGCATAAAAGATGTATAAGGTTCATGATTGTCTATTAAATTAGCGGATTAAATGATAAAAAGCATAAAATAAATGAAATAAAACTAGCTATTCTTTAGGCCCATCAAAGTGTGTTGATGATTTCACTATTTATTTCTCCTCATCAACATTTTCAATATGTTCATCCTTCAAAAGAGCATGTCATGGCTATCTAAATGAACAACTAGATTAGTATTGTGTTGCTTTTCTTATTCAACATTCAAATCAAGAAAAGCATCATTTAAAACATCTATCCAAGCTACCAAACTCTAGTATTATGTTGATTTTATTGGGTATGTGCAGGATCATCATGGAAAAAATAGGCCCTTAAGTGGCAAAAAATTTAGAAAAATCAGAGTTAGGCAACTTGACGTAAAAATTTGAATAAGTTATCCATATTATTTCAAAAATATGTAAGAATAGAATCTGTAGCAAATTGAATTTAGTTTCTAAACTACTAGGTTTGTTTTTAAAAAAAAGGAAATCTATTCAAGGTGAAAATTTGAAATTTCAATGTAGTAGTACTTAAATTTCAGGGGAAAAATAAGAAGTAGGTGTTTGTTTGACCACCCTAACCACAATAAAATGATAATATTTTTTTATAAGCTTTTAGATATAATTAGAGGACTCATGTCTTGATGTGATGCATATTTTTTTGTAATTTTTTCCAAGTAAATAATTAATTATGAAATTTTATTACAACTTTTAAAATTATAAAAACTCATATTTCTGACCACCTTAACTTGGTCAAAACTTCATGAGATTCAATTTTTCTTTTTCTAATCCTATAGTATACGAAGCATAGAATGTGATGCATGTTTTGGATTCAAAAATGTGATAATGTTTGAAAGCTATAGATGTTTTCCATCAATCTATCAATCAGGACTTTAGTCATAATTTGAATAGAAAATGAATAATAATTACTTATTAAATTCAAAGTAAAGCATAATTTATATTGGTGGAAAGCTGAGATTCTCCTTTAAAAACCCTTTTTGTTTCATCAATTTTGGGTAAAAAAAAGGTCGTCAGCCACATACCCATCATGATCTTGCACATACCCGTTTCACCCTATAAAGGTATGATAGTAAAACATTGAAAAAGAACATTAAGCATTCAACTCTACAACTTTAAATTGAAAAAATAAATTAAGAATTTTTCTTCAATCAACTATGTGAAACAATGAAAAATAGGGTTTATGTTTATGAGAAGGGGGCTCACCAAAATGATAATATATAAAATTGTTTCTCACTATTTCATTAGGAAATGAGATTCATACAAAGAATTGGCTTACAAAACTTAGGTGAGTCAACTCAATCAGAGAATCTACTCATTTACTTGTGATTCAGGACAGGGGCTTCATCCTGAACAACACTTTTGGTATAAAAGCTAAAAAATAGAAAATCTATTCAATTATTCAAATTCAAACTTGAAACAACAATTAAAATCTCAATACTAATAAAAATTAAAAAAAAAATCTACAAATCTAAGAAGGATAGAACACTATGTACTGGACTCACCAAAAGGAAGTTATAAAAGGTTGTCTAAGACTCATTCAGCCATGGGTGAATGTGTCTCTACTCAAGGTTTTCAACAAAATTTCAGGAGCCTCAGATGTCAATCTGTAGCTTCTATTTGATCCAGGTTGCAGTGTTAGAAAGTCAAAAATTAGATCTGTAGGTGAGTTTTCATGGCTTGGCAATTTTGACAACTTTTTGCAACTTTGACAACATTTCCAATCTTCCTCTCAAAAAAATCTTCAATATTTCTTCAACCTAAAATCTGCAACCTAAAACCAAGAGGGAAAAATCATTTATTTTTAGAGAATGCGGGTTTGCCTTGGTCAAATCCTATTTGGGTAATTAAACCTTGAATTGAAATAATGAAGTGTGGAAAGGAATGATGAATGAACAATGCAATATTACAACTCACCAAACCCTTGAATAAACCTTTGGAAATCCGCAATATTGATCTTGATCTTGCATGAAATGGATTCAATGTATTTGGATCTTGAGGATTCAAATATGAATTTGAATTCTTTCTTGATCTTTGAAACGTACATCACAATGTTAGCTCCAAAAACATGCATGATGTAAGAAGACTTTGACATGATGCTTGAGATCTTAATTTTTGTAGTAAATCACTGATAAATTTGTTCTTGAATTCCCTTGATCATAAACTTTTCTCTTGTACACTTGAATTAATGCTCTCATGAATTTCAAGATTGCTCCTTAGTTGTTCTAGGATTTGAATTGATGAAATTACCTTGTATTTATAGGAATGTATCCTTAATTTCCCAAAATTTTAACATTACAAGCTGACATCAAAATTTGAATTTAGAGACATTAAAATACCGCCAAAAAAATAATTTAAATTCAGGTTCAAAGGCCTATGGTGGACCAATTCACCTATGGGCGAATGGGTCCTAGGTCCCTATTCCTAGAACACACATTGCTCAAGGTAAAGTGTTATGTATTGGAATTAATTATTATCAGGTTTCCCTTTCAAAAAATGTAATTTATTAGGCTTGTAGGTGTAAAATAGGTCTTATTAAGGCATAATTACTTGTCCATTTTAATTAGGATGACCCAAACAGAGTGTGAAAATATAAAGTAGTACATTTGGTGAAACATTTTTTAGGAGTTGGTTAAGGATGGGATCATTGTTAATGTTTTGAGATGGAGTTGAATATGGTGGAGGTGTATATATGTTTGGAGGACAAGTGAATTATAAGTTTGTGAGGAGATATGGGTTATGAGATATGAGATTTGAAAGCATAAAGCTAAAGGGATTCCCGATGGAAACACCTAAGGTAGTATTGACATTGCTAGGAGGTTGTATGGTTGTAGTAACAATTGGATTAGTGTATGTCAGAATAGAGGTCATGGTTGTGGAAGGAAGAATTGGATTTCCACCTTGACTTTGGGTATACCCCAAAGCTTGAGCACAACTAGTCATTATAGGGACATGGTTGCTAACGATATGGGATATTCTATGCATAACTCCTATTCCTTCTTCATTTTCAATCATTCTCCTCATTTTATCTATGACAGGAATCGCAGTACTAACAATGTATTCAAAACTTACAAAGTTTTGTAATTTGTCAAATTCTTCATCAACTTTTCATAGGTTCTCTTGAGGGACATTAGCAACCATTGATTCAATATTAGTCACATTATTTATTGGTAAGAAGGTCAGAAGAAATAAATTATTAAGGGTATGGTTCCTAGTAGGTTGACTAGTGTCAACACTATGAGTGAAAGAGTTGGAAAACCCAAGGTCCATGATGAGTGGTGTATTGCGGGATGATATGAGTCTCCAACTATGTCTCATGATAGTATTGGAAATAGGAAACCATGTTGTGAAGCTCATACAAGTTTCACAAACCTAAGCTGCACCCAAAATAGATAGTAGGTGTATGCAACCTAAAATGGTCACCTAGACTTTGGGCCCCATTTATTTAATTTTTCAACATCAACTTTCTGAATCAATGATTGTTGCATTTTCAAATCAAATTTCTTAATCAATTCATAACTATTTCAAATGTTTCAATTTTCCCTAAGGTTTGAATGCTTCATTAATTTTATTTAATCAAAAGAAATAAATCCTTTTAATAAATAAATAATGTTATTTAATTGAAGTTAATATTACTTAAATAAAATGATGCTATTTAATTAAATCTATTTTAATTAAATAATTTTATTTTATTTTAATAATATTCATTTCTAAATTACATAATCTTATTTTATTTTATTAAAAGAGATATTATCATCTTAAATTAAATAAAATAAATGAAATATCCTCTCAAGAATATCCTGTGATGAAAAAAATGGAAACAAATCAGTTAAAGGGAAATAAACTAAAAAAGAATTCCAATCAAGATTTGTTTCTATTTTTCTATTTATCCCACATTGCTTCTGAATTTTCCTTCAATTCCACTTTTGCCTATAAAATGAGCCCTCTCATTCTCATTTCAAAAATCATGAATTTTTACATCGACTTATGCTACAAATTTTCTTGAATTTTATCATTTGAGATTACACATTAGTTTGATTTTATAAGCATCTTAGTTTTAGAGCATATAGTTTAATATTACATTTTAGCTTAATCTTCATAGTAGATTAATTTGCAAAGTAATTCATTTATGGCATTGCATGTAGATCAAATTTCATTTCAATAAATTAGTTTTGTTTATTGCATTTTACAGTCATTTAGATTAGTTTTCATTGTTGCATTGCAAGAACAGGATTCATGGAGATTGGCATTCTTGCTTCTCCTCTTTGAATATCTCATTCTGAGACTGTATTTGTAGGGGTAACTGGGTCAATCTGAGGGCCACAATATCAATCCCTGCTCTTCTCGGATAGAGAGCTGTGAATTGATTTTGCAAGGACTCATTATTGAGTATCCTTGCATGCAAGGATTCACAGAAGTATAACATATTTTCAGTTATACATTTTGGCGCCCACCTATACAGCGGCAGAAAATGTGATAAACATGCTTGAAGTTGTGGAGCCAAGTGTTAATATGATAAGGAGTAAGGACCCGCATGGTTATGACTCTCCCCCTATTTTTGACAACCAACCTATTGTGGTGCTGAGAGGTCCTCATTCTAGGTTATCTTCCCAAGCCCTTAATGTTGTTACCAGGAGTCAAGCCCCTATTATTCTCAGAGGGCCTAGTTTAGGTGCATCCAACAAATCCAAGCAAGTGGCATCCAAGAATGTCACTATAAAGTCCGCTACTGCTCTCAAACTAAACTACAATCTTGTAGATCAGTTACAAAAAACTCGAGCACAGATCTCAATCTTAGAGCTTCTAGAGTTGTCCCCTAGACATAAGCAGATCCTTGAGGACGCTTTGCGCACAGCAAATGTCCCCAACAACATTGATATAGACCAATTCCAAGGCATGGTGAATCACATTACTAGCCCACATTACCTCTCTTTCTCTAAAGATGATGACAAATCCCTAAGCCATCCACACAATCTTGCCCTTCACATTGAAGTCATGATTCATAAAACCCGTGTCAGGCGCGTGTTGATTGATGGGGTGCTGGGTTAAATCTCTGTACTTTGAATTTGTTAAAAACTTTGGGCTATTCAGAGCAAGTGATCGACACTAGAAAGAAGATCACCATAAAGGCCTATGATGAGGCGTAACGAAGTTCTAAGGGGTTGGGTTGTCCTTCCTGGCCAAGATTGGCCTAGTTGAAAAGGATATCTTGTTTCAAATTGTTGATACTAGACCCTTGCATACAACATTTTACTGGGTAGACCATGGATTCATGATATGCAGGCAGTGTCGTCTACCTACCACCAGTGTGTTAAGTTCCCCTATAATGGAATAGAAATTTGCATACCAGGGGATAACACCTTATCAATTAACTCAATCTCAGCTAATGTTCATGTCCCTCTTAACCGAGCAGCAGAGGATTATGAAACAACTTTAGCAGACTGTCAAAACAAATTTAAGTCAGTAGACCTTGGCATGGGGGGGTATCAACTTGACTCTTTTGCAAAGATGCATGTTTCCCCTAGGACATATGGAAAGCCTTCACAGGAGATGAAACCATCATCTTCAGCAATGACACTATTTGACAAGTTTGTTGAATCCTCAGTACCAATACAAGATGAAAAAGAGGAAGTAGCTGTTCGAGATTGGATATACAAAGAGGAGAAATACTAGCATAATGAAAATTTCTCCCCCTCTCCTAAGTCCTATGGGAGAGGATATACTTTTGTCAAGAAGATGGGTTATCCAAGATATGGCCCTCTTAGTCACAAGTTAGATGCTAGAGCCGAACCACTCAATCATGATCTTTTTGCACGTAAGTCTAAGAAACCGGTTGGCCTAGGCTTTATGAACAACAATAAATGCACTGTCCCCATTTCTGATAGGAGGGATAGTAAAGATGACATAGAATATGTACCAGATTTGACCAATCAACAAGACATAACAGATGATTGGGTACCTTCAACAAATCTCCTTTGGGAAGATTCAAGAGATTTAATAATTGATAGTCCTCCTATCTCATTTGCAATAGATAGTGACTATATGAATGCAAGATTGACTATGGATAGTGTCTCCATCCCAGCTGCAACGGATGGTGATAATTCAGATAATTTTGTGATTGAGCAAATTGCTAGAGGAGAGGAGCCTCTTCAAAATCTTGAGGCTTCTACATCACGAGGCTCCAACAATAATTCAGAAATAGACTCTCATGAGTTTGAATGGGATTCACTCTCAGATGCAATAGTTGACTTGGATATGGATGTTGTCCACGCTTATAGTTCTCAACCTGATGTAACTGATGAGTCATGTGTTAGATTAGAAGATTGGAACCCACATGTCACATTAGTAGACGATTCTTCGCTTGCTAGGATAAATTCTGATTTAGACACTTTAGAGGGAAACTTGACAGATTCCAATTCTACAGTCACCAGAGATGACACCACCTATATCCTTAATCTTGAACCGGTCATCAACCTACCCCTTGTTCACCCCAACCTTATTGATTGGTCTCAACGGTACCAAGAGCCTCAACTCTTGACATTTCACAATGACTATGAGATCACCTGCTATCTAAATGCCATTGAACCTGTAGTCTCTTCCACCAGTGAACCGGCTACCAGTATGACAGAACCTGACATCAAGTACCTTAGTCACAAGATAAAAAAAAAAGAAAAAAAGAATAAGAGTTCTGATGGCGAAAACCACTATGTGGCGGTGTCAGAACCAAAAAAAGTAAAAATAAAAGACGTATCCAAAGGTGAAAACCTCCTAGAGGCACCTACGGATGAGGTACTTGATAGTCTCCCAAGCTATTTCCAGGACAGATCATCAGTATTGGTTGAACCTACAGAAGTTGTTAATTTGGGCACAGAGGAAGTTCCAAAAATTGTACACTTGGCTAAATCTTTATCACCTGAAGAAAAGAAAGCCTATACCGAGTTCCTCCAAAAGAAGGAAATTAACTTTGCATGGACATACTCAGACATGCCAGGGTTGGACACTAATCTCATTATGCATCATTTTTCCATAGCTCCAGGTGTGAAACCAGTCAAACAGAAGTTGAGAAAAATGCACCCTCATATAGCTCTTTTAGTGAAAGTTGAATTAGAAAAGCTCCTTGGTGCAGGATTCATTAGAGCCATAGACTATGCTGACTGGATTTCCAACATTGTACCTGTTTCTAAACATGATAAATCCATTCGAATCTGCACAGACTTTAGAGATCTTAACAGAGCATGCCCAAAGGATGATTTTCCACTTCCTAACATAGACATGATAGTGGACATGACAGCGGGATATGAGATCTATTCTTTGATGGATGGTTTTTCTGGGTATAATCAGATCAAGATAGCTCCCGAGGATCAAGAAAAGACTGCATTCACATGTGCCTAGGGTACTTATTGTTGGAATGTCATGCCCTTTGGATTGAAAAATGCAGGAGCTACTTACCAAAGAGCTATGACAACCATCTTCCATGACATGATGCATAAGAATATGGAAGATTATGTGGATGACACCCTGGCTAATTCTAAGAGAAGAGGAACACATTTGGCTGATTTAGAAGTGATTCTAGATCGCATGGAACAATTTCAACTAAGATTAAACCCAAAAAAGTGTGCATTTGGTGTTACTTCTGGCAAATTATTGGGATTCATCATTTCAGCTAAAGGAATAGAAGTGGACCCTAAAAAGGTTCAAGCCATTATAAACATGCCACCTCCCAAAAAATGTCAACTTCAAATGAGGAGTCTTCACTTCAATCCATATAAGGAGGTTTATTTCACACTGGCGATAGAGCACAACCTTCAACAAAAATTTGGTGCATAAAGGTGTTCAATGTGTCCGAATGAGGATCGGCCAAAAGAGCAATGGATCAAATTCTCAAAGAATATTTTAAAAAATCCTCCCCATTTCATCGCCTCCCATTCTAGAAAACTTCCTCATCTTTTATATGTCTCAAATTTCCATCAATCTCATCAGTAATTGTTGCCCAATTAGATGAACAAGGAAAGAAAGGGCTATATATTATATTAGTCTACTCTTTAGTTCTTTATGAGGTTAATTTCATACTAGTATTGAAAAAGCTTCTGCCCCCGCAGTAGTGTTTACTCTCAAAAATTGTGACACTATATAGCTCACGCTATCAACCATGTTAACCTCATAGAAAAATTGATCCCCTCCCCAAACACTCTTTGCTTGCAAAGCTTCGCCTCTAAATTTTAGACTTTAAGTAAATGGATGATGATTCTTTTTGAATTTGACATAGAGTATATTGAGCGCAAAGCAATCAAAGGCCAAGCTATTGCAGATCAACTGGCTAATTTTCCTATTCAAGATAATATGCCCATTCAAGTCAACTTTCCAGATGAGCATCTTATGTACATGACCGAAAGATCCTGGAAACTATTCTTTGATGGTTCATGCATGCAAAATGGTTCTGGAGCTGGTGTGTTGTTTGTTTCTCCTCATGGGTATACTATTCCTAAATCTTACAAGTTACTCTTTCCATGCACAAACAACATAGCTGAGTATGAGGCTTTGAAAAATGGACTAAAAATGGCCATAGAGTGGAATATCATAGAACTACATATCTATGGGGATTCTCAGCTGATCATCAACCAAGTCAATGAACAATACCAAACAAAAGATGACAAGTTGGTACCTTACAAAAAAATGGTTGATTCATTAAGACGGTATTTTACTTTTGTCACCTTTCAGCAAATCCCTAGGGCTGAGAACAAAGCAGCTGATGCTATGGCCACCCTTGCTTCACTTCTTCAGTTAGAGGAACATGAGTCCAGATATGAATTCCTGGTGGAAGAGCTACGATATCCCATATTTGACTCAGCCGAAAGCCATGTCATTTGTACCCTTGTCAATCATGAATCCTCCCGCTATGGTGCTATTTACTCATATCTTTGTGATGGCATCATCCTCGATACATTTAACCGATCTGAAAGAAGAAACCTTATCTGCAACGCCTCTCGCCATTCCCTCATCTCTGGTGATTTGTATAGGATGGGTCTAGATGGAACACTTCTTAGGTGCTTAGAAAAGGAGGAATCCGATCAAGCGCTAGTTGACATCCACAAGGGCATATGTGGAGGACATTCTAATGGTCTTTCCATGGCTAGAAGGTTGCTTTGTAAGGTGGTACTATTGGCCTAATGATGCAGATAGATGCAGAGCATTTGCTAAGTCTTGTGAAAAAATGTCAAACATGGATACCGACATACATGCTCCGTGTAGGAGCTAATTCTTCTATATCTCACCGCCATTTCAAATATGGGGTCTTTTGATCTTTGTTAGCGTGATCTTATCCCAACTCATCGTGGGCAAGGTTCATTATCATCATGGCATCGACTACTTCACAAAATGGGTAGAGGCTGCTCTAATTTCTATTGCCTCACAGTAAGATAGTGTCTTTATTTATTTTAAAACTATATATCATCTGGCCGATATGGAGTGCCATCCGAGATCATCATCACCGACAATGGAGGCTGCCGTTCAAAACAAGGACCTTTTTAAAGAACTCTCCGCCAAAGATTCAAGATAAAGCAACATTGGTCCTCCATTTACTCCTACAAGAAATGGTCAAGCAGAGGTTTTAAACAAAACCATTCTCAAGATTTTGCATAGAACAATTCATAAGAATGGTAGGAGACTGCACTTCCATAGATAAATCCGCCCCTGTGGCTCATAGAATGAGTATTCAGATCTAACCTGGGCTACCTTTTGCTCCTCACATAACAAAAATCGCATAAGCAGCTACCTTTAGGAGGTTGAGATTCCATCACTCTCGTGCCCTCTCAAAGGTCTAGTTATAGATGAAGACTATCGCGCCATGAGATTGCAAGAATTAGAACTTCTTGATGAGAAGCGTAAAGCATCATTTTACTATATGAGGGTCTATCAAAAGAGGATGTCCAAAGCCTTCAACAAAAAGGTTCGCCCTAGAGAATTCCAAGTAGGAGATCTTGTCCTGCGAGAGAATCCTAAGAACCAATAGAATCGAGAACAGAGGGGCAAATTCGAACCTAATTGGCTTGGACCCTACATCATCACAACAGCTTTTGGCACAGGTGCCTATCTACTATCTACTGAAGAGGGGGAGCAGCTCCCTGAGCCTATCAATGTTTTGCACCTGAAGAAGTTCTATCCTTGATGCCCGTTCTGTCTGGGGGCGTCCTTTGTATATAATTATGACTCAAAAAGTTCCAAAAATTGATATATGATACTCAAAATAATTACAAAAAAAAAAAAAAATTCGATATATCGGGCCAAAAATCCAAAAAATTCAAATATGATGCTGAAAAATACAAAAAAATGAAAAATACAAAAAATTCAAAAAAAAAAAAAATTCAAAAAAAGAAATTCAAATATATATATATATATATATATATATATAAAGTCCTAAAAAAAAATTCTTCCAAGTGGTGAAAACCTGGAAACAAGCGCTACTTGAGGCCTTTGCATCCCTATTTCTTAGCATGCATCCTCGACACTTAGCCTTTCTCCATCATGACTTGTCCTTATTGCCTTGGTTTGGAATTGGTCTTTGTCTTTGTCTAGGGGCATCACTGTGTTAGCTTTGGTCTCTTGGATATGCTTGTCTTTAGGACACCTCGCGAACGGTGTTTTTCAACACTAACCCAACTGTGTTTTTCAACACAACCCCTGGCATCGTGTGTTTTTCAACACTTATCGGGCTATCCTATCCAATGGCCATGCTTATCTTACCTACTTGCAAGCACTTGATCCTTATCCTCGGAACTCAGTATTAGTTTACACACTTAAAAATTTTTAATTGCAACACTTAATGCTTGAGATATGCCATGATCTTTTCTTTGTGTGCTGACTGATATTGATTTTCGCTGAGTGTCCTTGTCTAATAAGTCTCTCCGTGATGCATAGCTAGAGGACTTGAGGCATGGGGCATGTTTTTATTTGCTTTCTCGGCTTGTGGGTGTTGTCTCAACCTCTGTCTCTTGTTGTCTCCTTTGACACACTTTAAGAGATTTATGGCATCATCTTGAATGCTTTAATAACCATTCTCTCATATGGTAATCCCGGGCGCTTATGTCTTGATGCGAGCGGTTTTATACATTAAATTGGGTAAGCTAACATTGTAGTCATCTTGACCTTCATGTCTTTGATGCTCATGTTAGAATCTTTCCACATTCCACGCTGATATAAATCACATTCATATCTTCATAGTTACGTTTGTGACTAGTGATGATTGTGTGATTGTCCGATGTCCGGTAATAATGGCCCAATGATGAAAATAAGTTCTCTTACATTCTCTAATGAATGATGAACACACAAAAACCTATGTTACCCTATTGCAAGTACACCTTTGCATTTTCATGTAGCTTGCATTATTTAGACTTCATGTTAAATTGCACTTTTAGGCTGTATTATGGGTTTGAGAGGGTTTCCTTCATCTTTCTTGTGGATTTTTCATCAATTGTGATCACGTTCTTCATTTCATTATCTTCTTTTATGATCTCAATCGAAATTCCCTATCTTAAACAGTTGATTGATTTTGATGCATCCTCTTTATTGAGGCAAATTCTCTTCCTTCTCTCCATTTCTTCCAAACTTCTATCTTCCATTCGATTTCACCCCACTTCTTTTCTTCTAATTCAACCTTAGGGCATAATTTTCTCACTGATCTACCTGGGTTCTGTGATTCTTATATTTTTCATCTTACATCAAGAACCTTATCTTTTGTTTGATTTGATCAAATTTTTCAATTTATTATTTCTCCTCTATCTCATTTCGATTTCGATCACGAGGGGGCAGTACCTATCAAACTTCAATCCTTGATTCAACTTTATCAATTTATCAATTGCTTCTCTTGGGGAAACCTTGCTTGAGATTCTTATCTCTCACTTTGGATGTGATCCCGAATCGACCTCATGTTCAAAGGCCTTTTGTTTATGTTTGTCCAGATGTGATCCCGAGTCGACCTCACATCTGAGTTGTTTTGTGATCCCAAATTGATCTCACATTGCAACTTCATTCTTTGACTGCATGTGATCCCGAGTCGACCTCACATTAGTCAAAGAGGGGCAAATGTATGCAACCTAAAATGGTCACCTAGACTTTGGGCCCCATTTATTTAATTTGTCAACATCAACTTTTTGAATCAATGATTGTCATATTTTCAAATCAAATTTCTTAATCAATTCATAACTACTTCAAATGTTTCAATTTTCCCTAAGGTTTGAATGCTTCATTAATTTTATTTAATCAAAAGAAATAAATCCCTTTTAATAAATAAAATAATGTTATTTAATTGAAGCACATTACTTAAATAAATGATGCCATTTAATTAAATCTATTTTAATTAAATAATTTTATTTTATTTTATTAATATTCATTTCTAAAATTACATAATCTTATTTTATTTCATTAAAAGAGATATTATCATCTTAAATTAAATAAAATAAATGAAATATCCTCTCAAGAATATCCTGTGATGAAAAGAAAGGAAAAAAATTAGTTAAAAGGGAAATAAACTAAAAAAAAAAAGAATCTAACTCAAGATTTGTTTTCTATTTTTCTATTTATCCCACATTGCTTCTCAATTTGCTCTCTCAATCTCCACTCTTTGCCTATAAAATGAACCTCCTCTCTATCTACTTCAAAAAAATCACCTAATTCTTTTACATCGACTCTATGCTACAAATTCTTCTTGAATTTTATCATTTGAGATTACACATTAGTTTGATTTTATAAGCATCTTAGTTTTAGAGCATATAGTTTAATATTACATTTTAGCTTAATCTTCTAGATTAATTTGCAAAGTAATTCTAATTTTATGGTAATTGCATGTAGATCAAATTTTATTTCAATAAATTAGTTTTATTTATTGCATTTTACCATTTAGATTAGTTTTCATTGTTGCATTGCAAGAACAGGATTCATGGATTGGCATTCTTGCTTCTCCCTCTTTGAATCTCTCGCTCAGATCAGATTTTGTGGGTAACCTGGAATAATCAGGGCCACAATATCAATCCCTGCTCTTCTCGGATAGAGAGCTGTGAATTGATTTGCAAGGACTCATTATTGAGTATCCTTGCATGCAAGGATTCACAGAAGTATAACATATTTTCAGTTATACAGTAGGCACTAGATAAATGCAACAAACACTCAAAAATAGGAAATGTAATGCAAAGGAATATCAATTTCTAGATTTTAAACAAGATAATATTGTGATTATACTATGCAAAAACCTAAAAAAATAATGCCTTTTAAGTCCAATTTTGATTTTGAAATGTACTTGAATTTCACTAATTAACCTTAAAGTGAATATTTTTTACTAAAACAAAAAATTTCCAGAAACTGAAACAGAGATATGAATATAGAAACACAAAATGCAAACTGGGGGTTTGTAATGCCCAGAAATTCAGAAATAAGCCTGATCAGGGACTCATTCACCCATGGGTGAATGGGTCTTGCTTCAGGGTTTTGAAAAATTGAATTATAGATTTTTGAGTTAATACTTATGTTTTCATATTCTAGTTGCAAACAGGTAGATACAGTTTCAGATTTCTAGAAAATCAAATCTAAATGCAAGTGTAAAATGATGCTAAATAACAAGAAAAAAGACCTAATTTGAGATTCAGTTTTGATTTAAGTGATTGATCATGCAATGTTATGTAAACACTTTTCAAAATGAATGAGAATTTTGAATTTTTAGATTTTAATTGATACAAAAATGCAAACCTAAAACCCTAAATGAGATGCAATGTAATACAGAGTAATGCAAATCCTAGATATAGGGTTTGAATGGACTCCAAATTTTAAAAATTTATTGTACAAAGTCAAGTTCACCACAATGAAACAACCAAAAATATGGTTTATGTTTATGAGAGGGGGGGTTCACCAAAAATGATAATAAATAAACCTATTTCTCACTATTTCATTAGGAAATGAGATCAATACAAAGAATTGGCTTGCAAACCTTAAGTGAGTAAAATCAATGAGAGAATCTATTGATTTCTTTATGATTTAAGATGGGGGTTTGATCTTGAACAACACTTTTTGGAGAAAAAGTAAAAAATCGAAAATCAGCCCAATTATGCCCATTCAAACTTCAAACAACAATTTAAAGCTCAATACTAATAAAAACAAAAAAAAAATTGTAGATTTAGGAAGGGAAGAACATTGTGTACCAATCACTGAAAGGAAGTTTGGGAAGGTTTTCTGGGACTCATTCACCCATGGTTTAATGGGTCTTTGCTCAAGGTTTTCAACAAACTTTTAGGAGCCTTTGATGGCAATCTATAGCTTTCGTTTGATCTTAGTTGCGATGTCAAAAAGCAGGGATAACTTTAAGAAACCCCACCCTTGGCAAAGGTGTAAAATCCTAGCGAATCTTTCCTTTTATTTGAAAAAAATACTAATTTTCCTGGTGAATCTATGCACATTATTAAAAAAAATTATAAAATCTTGGTGAATTTTAATGAATAATTGGTAAAAACAATAATCATAGTGGCAAATCCTAGTGAATAATCACTAAAAAGGTTAATTACAATGGTGAATCTCTCCTTTAAAAATTTTCATAGTTGGTCGGCGCAATTCCCCCATATTTTTTTTGTTTTTTGTAATATTGAAGTAGGGGTCCAGGGGCAACAACCACTAGTGGGGTCAAGGGGCAGCACCCCTTGCAGGGGTCAAGGGGGAAGAGCCCCCTTGTAGGGGTCAAGGGGGAAAATCCCCCTCACGAGGTCCAGGGACAATGACCACCAAGCATAAATTCACTATCAAAAATGCATTGGAACACACACGGATTAATTATGTTTTAAAAATCACTTTGAAAGTAAAACTAAATGAAAATTTAAATTGTTACCATTGATTAGCTTTTTAATCGTATGGGTGTAGGTTGATTCCGCGACCTAATATGCACGTGCCTTTTAAAAGGCTTGTTGAGGCCTGAAATTTGTTTTGGTCCACACGATTAGATTTAATTGTGTGGCCCAAAACAAATTTCGGGCCTCAAAAATCCTTTTAAAAGGCACATGCATATTAAGTCACAGAATCAACCTACAACCATCTAATTAAAATGATAATCGATGATTTGATGGCAATAAATAAAAGCCCTATTCAAGGCTAAAATATCCCTAAAATTAAATGGTAATTTATTATTGTGGCGATATTGCCCCAAAATTAATGGTAGTAATATAATATTACTGGTGAATATAATTAATATTTCTAATTATAGTATAAACTACTGGGAAATCGGTTCCAAAGATGCATCATTTAAAAAATAATGCATAGGTGAATTAATCGAGACAAAATTATTTTTTTGTAAAACCCTGGCAATTCAACATCCTTTTTAGCTTGTACTATTCGCCATTTTTTGAGGTCTCGATTTCAATTATTCGCCAATTGGCAAAGATTTGCCACTAAAGTTTTCCTTGTCAGAAAGTCAGAAATCAAATCTACAGGTGAGTTTTTGTGGCTTGACGAAAACTTTGAAAAATTTTGCAATCTTGCTCTCTAAAAGATCGTCTATTTTTCTTCAACCTAAAATATGCAATAAAAACACAAGAGGAAAAAATTGTTTTTTTTTGGTGAATGGGGTTTTGCTTTGGTCAAACCTGATTTCGGTAATTAAACCTTCAATTGAAATAATGAAATATGGAAAGGACTAATGAATGAACAATTCAATGTTGTAACTCGCCAAACCCTTGAATAAACCTTTAGAAATATGCAATATTGATCTTGATCTTGCATGAAATGGCTTTAATGGATTTGTATCTTGATGCTTGAAATATGAATTTGAATGCTTGCTTGATCTTTGAAACCTACATCATAATGTTAGCTTCAAAAACATGCATGATGCAAGAAGACTTTGACATGATGCTTGAGATCTTGATTGCTGCAATAAATCACTAATAAATCTACTCTTGAATTCCCTTGATCATAAAATTTTCTCTTGTAAACTTGAATTAATGCTCGCATGAAGTTCTAGCTTGCTCTTTAGTTGTTCTAGGATTTGAATTGATGAAATAACCTTGTATTTATAGGCATGTATCCTTAATTTCCTGAAAATTAAACACTACAAGCCAATATCAAAATTTGAATTTAGAGACATTAAAATACCACCAAAAACATATTTTAAATTCAGGTTGAAAGGCCTAGGGTGGACCCATTCGCCCATGGGTGAATGGGTCCCAGGTCCCTATTCCTAGAACACGCATTGCTCAAGGTAAAGTGTTATGTATTGTCATTAATTATTTTCAAGATTCCCTTTCGAAAAATGTAATTTATTAGGCTTGTAGGTGTAAAATAGGGCTTATTAAGGCATAATTAATTCCATTTCAATTAATAGAGCCCAAACAAAGTGTGAAAATATAAAAGAATACATTTTTCTACACTACACTATGTATGTCTCTTTCCTATTCATTTCAATATGCATTGTGATTGCGATCCCAAAGAACACAACCACTTAAACAACTAAACATAATAATAACTATTAATAATAAAAGATTAGAGCTAGAAAATAAATTATACAGTGATAAAAGAAAAACATTCTTTTAAGTGCCTTTTTCTAGATAAGAATTGAGGGAAGTGAAGCATTCTTTTAGGTGCCTTTCTAAAGAACAATTGATACAAGTAAAATATTTTATTAAGCCTCTAAATCATTTGATGAAGTGTTGCACAAGTTTTTATAGAAAATACAAATTCCTATTACATTTGATTAAAATATTATCAAATTTCAGACACATAGGAGAATTTATATTTTATTTCAACTATGAAAAAACAAAAAGTAACAATTAACATTTTTATTTTTAATGTCGTGTTCACCATTTCTAAATAACCTTTTTCAAGAATTTTTTAATGCAACATAATAAAAATAAATAAAAGCAATAAGTATGTTAGTGTTAATTCCAAACAAAATAAACTTACTGCAAAGCAATTGAAGAGCAAATCAATTAGCATCGATTCTATTTCTTAACAACTTTTCTTTACGATGCTTGAATATAATAAAGGTAGTGTATGATAATAAATAGAATGTTTGAATAAAATACTAAATAAATTAATAATAAATCCAATTACGTTAATCTGTAGGGAAGATGTAAAGAAAGTATTAAATAAGAAAATGAAGAACGAGAGTTAGTAATTATAGTGAACTGTTTGACAGAATGCCGAACAAGAAAACGTGTTGTCACTGAATACCATGGGTTTTCTGAAGGGCTTATACAAACTATTAAGCAAATGCAATCTGTAGCTATAAAGCTAGATTCCTTATCTTTTGTTGCCTCTGTCAAAATGGGATCTTTGGAACAGACTATGAAAATCTACTAAAGGATAAAAGGAAGGGGGATTTTTGCCAGATTTTATAGTTTCAACAGCCCTGGTAGGCATGTATACAAAAAAGGTGGAAGTATAGACGAGGCATATGAACCGTTTGACAGAATGGCATAAAGATATGTGCCCTTTTAAACTGCAATTATTGTAAGACTCAAATCTCCGAGGTTCACATTCCCAGAATTATGAAAAAATTCAAATTAAATAAAATTTGGCGTCCAAGTATACAATCTGAGAGGTTGGGTGCAAGTCCTAAATGTCTTCATCCTTAAAGCCATGTTTATGAACTTTTATAGTAGTGGTCTGAATATGAGAAAATAAGGAACTAGCAAGTCATAGGCACTTGATTAAAGTAAATCACTGCAGTTAGTGCAGCTGCATAAATGAGAAAGGACACATTCCTAATTAGAGAATCTACTACTGAACAAAGGCAACCTTGCATCAAAATTTCAAAGTAAGCATAACACAGAGCACTGAATATCTAAATAACATAGATTCTAGCATGCATTTCAATGTGGCATTAACTATGTAGAGAATTAAAATATCATAGATTAACCCACATGCAAAAATAAACACATAAGTTGAATCTCCTTGCAACATGTTTTAACTTGCCATGAAATTACAATTGCAATGCATTTGTGGAGGGTCTTTCAACAAGATCTATGACACTGTCAATCCAAAAACAAGGTGATATCATAAAAGACAGTATAAGGTTATCCAATATAACCATATCAATGCATGGATTCCATGTTTACAACCATGAGTCGCATCACTTACAATTCAGTATTTTACACTGCAAAGCATACAACGATCTTTATGCCATAGTGGGCATGAGATGTACGTGAAGGAATAGTCAATCGTATTATTCTTGAGATAGAGTGCATTACAGATGCGGCTATTGCTGCTTTTACCTTCCCTCTCTTGGGCAGGGACTTTCTCCTCTCTGCTTTTGAATTCATGGAATGAATTCTCTTCCGCTGCAAATGATTCCTCTTATTCCCTGATAAACCCATGTATTTTGAGACTTCCAGAATAAGAGAAATCTACTGCAACCACGATGAAACTCTGAATGGATGCTTCGGGGGACAATATAATATACTTATAGAATTAATTTGTTCAGTATGGTTACAGAGCACAGATTTCGAACAGCTAGCTGTACCATCTCTATTATTTTCAAGTGGGGACGGAGTTGATGACATTAACATATCGGACAGAATTAATTTGGAGATTGTAATGGGTAACAGGGAACATATCTGAAAGGCCATCTTTGGTGAGGACCATATTTCTTTTCTAGATTAAATGTAGATGAGATCCTCTCTGTATTCGTCGTCTTATCCAAGCAAATATCCATCTCTATTGGATGTTTTTGGTGCCTAAAGGACAAAGAGTGCACTTGCGGCAAAAATGACACGGCAGAGTATGGTCGGAATAATATCTTCAGTTTAGCGGTGGAACTCATGAAAAATTACTTCTATAAGGCGGAGGGGGAGGAATCCTCGGAGGATACAACAATCAATTTCCAAGAAAGTAAAAGGACATAAATAGACCATCGATGCAAAATTATGGGCCCAAAATTATCACCAAAGCCAAGGCACCACTTGCGTATGGAACCTCCCGTACGGGTGACCTGAAAAGGAAAGAATGATTTAAAACTAGAATTACTCTTATGCGGGGCGGTGGACACGCAATGTTCGGGATGAATCTACACCTTACATTATTGGAAGTCTCTAGAGAGGCTCAAATAATTGTTGTAGGGTACAAAGGACGGTGAAAGTATCTTACAATGAATTTATATTGTTTTTATTTAGTTCATTTAAGGGACATGTCTAAGTTACTATTATGGTTATGTTCATGCAATTATAATTTCTAAACGGTATGTCTAATCAAGTTAATTTTTTATTGGCTCTATTCGCTCACAAGTTAATAGTTTATAGCTATTGTTTTGGCATGAGGGCAATTTGGATTAATGCGGGAGTGTTCAATATACGCGCAAGGGTCAAAAAGTCACCATTTAGAGGTGTCGTCTGCTCATGGCTATCAAACATCTCAATTGCTGCCCGCTATAACCACCAAATAATATGTAAAAAAAAGTCCTAATTACTTCATTATTAGGGTGGAATTATAACAATTTATCATTCATATACGATCAAAAGTGAATGGGTATAATTCACGGGTTAACATTGGAGGTTTAGGTTAGCGGCCATAATAGTCCACACGTACACATTAATCACCAAACCTTAACACCAAACACCACTACACATTCACTCCATTTGATAAGCACGTCAGGTCCGTTGAAAGATTATTTCACACAGTTTTTGGGGGTAAAATTTTATTTTCTTCATTTCACCGCATGCTCACGAGCTGGGAGCTTTTGGATAGGTATCAATAGTGTCTTCTCTCCACAATTTGAAGTAACGACGAACATCATTCTCCTTTCAAAATGCAAACAATGGTACTCGTGAATCTTTTTATTTAGCATTTTTGTGGACCTGTGAAGGGTTTCTTTGTTGACTAAATAATGATTACTACTTGTTTTTAATGAATTCATCATTCCTTTTTATGCCCTTTTCGCCATGTGTTGTTTCACATTGTCGGGTTTGGTGGTGGATTTTTTCCAAAGATTTTTTTTGGGTAAAATAATTATTTCCTACTCTCCATTTTACCGCGCACTCATGGTCTGGTAAACCCTCCATGGTTTCATGATTTTGTCTGATAAAATGATGGGGCATCTCACAGGTTTGACCACATGTCTACATCAAATAATGTATTTTTCTACTTCAACATTTTTCTTTATAACCCATGTGTATTCGGGCATAAATCTACAAACCCATGTGTATTCGAGAATAAATCTGCAAACCCATGTGTATTTCGCCATATATTTGAAAACCCTTGGTTTTTTCGGCATATATCTAAAAACCCATTTTTGTATTCGCGTGACTAAGGAATTATGATCATGAAACCCTTTCTTTCTTTTTTGGGAATATATCTAAAAGCTCAAGTCTATATTCATTTTACCTCTATTGAAATTTATATCCTATGGTTGTTGAATACAACATAGTATCGTTCATTTACTATAAAATGTGTTGGTAATTATTGTTAAATGTTTTACCTGTGTTGATGTAGTTTAGGAAACAATGTCCCTTTTTCACACTTAATTTTGGAAATAATATAAAATAAAAGGACTCAGTTATACCTTAATTTAGTGTTGTAATATGTATTTTACATATTCATATTAAGTTTAGGGCCCTATTAAATAAAATGGACTTAATTGTGCCATACTTATGGTGTTGTAAGGTGTACCTTTACACTTTCACACTAATCTAGGGCTTTATTAATTAATTGAGATTAATTTTCCTTAATTGACCCCTTTATTTTAAATCCAAACATAATTAATTGCAATTTCCAAAGGGTAAAACCTGACATTCATCAATGCCATAACATAACACTTAACATTGGAGAATGTGTTTCCTAGGTAAGTGACCTAGGACCCATTCACCCAAGGGTGAATGGGTCCTCACATAGGCCTAGGACCTGAAATTCAAATATGTTTTTGATGGTATTTCAATGATTTCAAATGTGTATTCACATGTTGACTTGTGTTATTTGAATTTTGGGAATTAATGTTAACATATGTATAAATAAGAGGTCATTTCACTATGTTTTATCCTAAGAATTTGAAGCATCCTAGAATTTTTGTGTTACTTCATGAGATCAAGATAGAGCATTATCAAGAGAATTTCAAGAGCATTTCAAGGCATTCAAGAGGGGATTTATAGAAGAATTATTACAACAATCAAGATCCATTGTCATGTCAAAGTCATGCACATTATTTGACCTAATATGTTGATGTAGTGTTCAAGATCCATTCAAATATTCAAAGGAATTGTTTCAAATGAAGTTTCAAGATCAAGATCCACATCCATTGAAGTCATTTCATGCAAGTTGTAGATCCATATTCCAAGGTTTTGTGGACATGAAAAAAAGTAACCCTTTTACTTTTCCTTATTTTGTCCCTCATTGTGCTCAGTTGGCTTGATTTTACCTTGATTTAATGTTGCAATGTGACCCACACATTCACATTAGGTTTTGAATATTTATAAATCATTAAGACTTTATGATGTCTTGTAAAGGTTTTGTGAAGTGTTGTAACACATTTCTACACTTTTTTAGACTCTTATCATAATTCATCTACATTATCACTTACCAAGTCTTATTCTAAAGTCTTGTAAAGTCATGTAACAAACTTTCATGCATTTGTAGGCTTGTCATCAACAAATACACCTTTCTTATGCTTTATTTGGCTCCTTTATCCACTTACAGGCCTTAATTAAGTGTATTTTTTAATAAAAACCTGACAAATAGTGTTAAAGACATCTTAATTCCCAACACCCACTCATATGTCTTCAGTGGGACCCATTCGTCCAGGGTGGCAAATGAGTCCCTCTTGGAAAAAAAATAATTCAAATTTCTTGTGGGTTTTTATTCCTAAAGACCTAAGGTCAGCGTGTGATGGTGTAGTTTCAGAAAATTAGTGCATAAGTGTGTATAAATAAGTGTTTTTCTATCTATTTTAACCCTCATTCACTAATTCATTCAAGCTTTAATTCTTGCATTCAATCCATCTAAGCAGCATAACATTATTCAATAGAGCAATTATCAAGCATCTTGGAGCAGCCATTGACATATCTTCAGACTTCAACAATAAGGGTTTGATGAGTCTATGACATTTGAATGTTATTTTTTCATCATTCCTTTCTTATTCCATTTTATTTCATAGGGTTTGATTACCAAAGTAGGGTTTGAACAAGGAAAACCCTTATACTCTAACCCTTAACCCTTTTCCCCCTCTTTGCATGTGTGTTTGCAGGTCTTGTAGGAAGATTTTTCAAGGAGAAAGGTGTCAAAAAGGTGTTGAAAAGTTATCTAAGTCATCAAAGTCAACATAACCCTAGTTGGAGCTTTAAGACCATTTTTAGCCTATTTTCTATAGATTCAGATCCAGCAACCTGACAAGTAGAAAAGTGCAGACCAAGACCAACAAAGTTGACCTTTGACTTTGTAGATTTTTGTAGGTGGATTGATTCACCATGAGTGGTGAATGAGTCCCACTATTAGGCTGGAAAAAAAGTTTTCTTCAGTTCTAAGTTCCCAACATCCTGAAGCATGTTCCTGCAAATTTTACTAGAACCTGGACTAATTCGCTGGCATCAATGGCGAATGAGTCCCAGTGGGCATCAGCATTGAATTCTTCAACATTTTAGAATCTTCTCAGATCTACTTTCAATTTCTAGGTGCGCTCCATTCAATCTCATTCAATTATGTTTTCATTTGTGCATGTTTCTAGTTCATGTTTGCATACAACACTGTGTTTTCCATCACTTTGCATTTCCTAGTTTGCATTCAATAATTGATCCATTTCATTAGTTTTATGCATTTATTTTATCTTATTTAGGAATATTGCACCCACATCACATCAATCCTTGAATTTTAAACATTGCATTTTGTCCCAATCTTCCCTCCTTTTAGGTGAAAAACCCTAGAAGTAGCATAAAGCATTCAGGTGCCAAAATCTTTGTTAACATTTTGGTGAACCTAACTTTAGAGCATTTTTACTTTTGATTCTAAGTTCATTTGCATCCTAGGTTTAGCTTGCATCATCATTGCATTAGGTTTTGCATTGTTTTACATCCTAGGGTTTTTTAAAAAATTGCATTAGTGAAAACATCATATAGCTTTCATTTTTGCATTCCAAATCATTTAAACACACTGAAATTCTACTGATTTTCATGTTGCAGTTGCATTTTTGCATCTGAAAAACATAAAATTGCATTTCATATTTTTGAAAAAACTCAAAAATATTCATCCTTGGACTCATTCGCCACCCTAGGTGAATCAATCCAATTGCACATTCTGAACTACATTTTCTGGCATTTTCTAGGCAATTTTTGCATTACAGTTTTTTGTTATTACATCTCTATTATAGTTTCCAAAATTTATGTTATTAGCATTTTATTGCTTCTAGTTTACATTTCATTTGAATCCACCCTACCTTTAGTTCCCCTTGTATGAGTGTTTGGTACCCTATTGATAATACTTTAGTGAAAAGAAGTTCCCGAATCATGGCATCCCATGATAGCACACTCGTTGTGGACCTTGGGTTGTCTCAAGCTACTACTCCTAGTGTTTTCAATAGTGCATTAGGCATGGATCCCACCTTTAGCAATACTTTTCCTTCCCATAACATGCAAGTTTACACACAAAACGATCACATTCCGCAAGACAAAGTCATTAACATTCATGAGGATTTAGCACACTTGCAACAAGATTTGTGTCTTGCAAACATCTCAACTACTACGATTCATGCTATAGACAACATACATTTCCTAATTGAAAGTGACGAAAGCTTAAATGTTATGAAAATGATTATTTAGATGTACAACAAACATGCTCCTTCCACCTCTAGCACATCCCAACCAACAAATATTGTGGTCAGTCAAGGAGGACTTAACACTTCTCCTCCTTCCAGAGTTGTATCCATACCTACCTACACCATTCCACAAGTCACAAACATAATGCAACAAGTTAGAAATGGGCTTCCTTCCTTGACTATTCCTACTATTATTCCAAATTCTTATGTGGCATCAAATGTTTTCTACTCTTCCACCATACCACCTATTAACATTCCATTCACTTTCCCTACCACTACATACACTCCATCACCATTATCTCTTCCACCTCATGCCACTTCCACTAACCCTCTCATCAGACAACCTTTCCAAATTGTTTCCTCCATGCAACAAAAAATATCCACCATAAGTCAAAGTCAAAATGCTCCACCCACTTATTATGTTTGTAGCAGCCCATTATCCTTAGAAATATTTTGAACATCGATGCCACAAGGAACTGGGATACCTAGATTTGAGAAGTACAGAGGAAAGGGTGATCCTACTAATCATATTAATGCTTACACAACCGTATGCAGTGACTTTGTTCTTGATGATAAATTTTTGGCCAAACTATTTCCTAGGACCTTAAAGGACACTGCCTTGGAGTGGTTTTCAAACTTACCAAATAATTCAATTTGTTCATTCAATGAACTAGTTGATGCCTTCATAAATCATTTTCAAGTACACATGACTCCCAAAAAGACATTGGCTAATCTCATGAGATGTAAACAAAATATGGATGAAAAAGTAACCGATTTCATCTCACGCTATCAGTCACTATATTCCCAAGTCGATGTCAAGGTTCCTAATCAACATCTTGAAAAGATGTTTATTGAAAATTTATAAACTAACATTCAAGATAAATTGACCATGATGAAGTTTCCCTCTTTCATGCATTTATGTATAGCCCTTTATGACTATCACAATTTGATTAGTTGTCGTGATGTCAAGTCCACTACTAACCGAACTAAAAAAACTGAACCTAACACTTCAACCAATTCACAACCATTTTGAAAACTAAACAAGGGCTTCTTAGAATTCAACCCCCTCCTCAACAACCACCTCAACCCATCATCTTGACCAAGTAACATATGTTAAAGTTGTGATACCTTTTACCTATGGAGATCCAAAGAGACAGTTTACACCTTTACCAGACACTCTTCACAACACAATGACCCAACCATTGCAGCAATAGATGATTACTTTACCTACTGTTAAACCATTAGATCCAACAAAACCTTTGCCTCCAAACTTTCAACCCAATGTTTATTGTCATTATCATAGACAAAATGGACATGACACAGAATAGTGTAAGCATCCTAAACACATAGTGCAAGACCTCATTGATTCTAGTCGTTTATCCGTTTCAAATATCAATGTTAAAGGAAATCTGTCTGTTGCCTTACACAATCAAAATTTGCAAATTTTTACCAATCCAATGCCAAAACATACCATGTCATTCGTCAAAGCTAGTGAAATTCAAAAAAATGATGTGATGACTATTCATAAAACTATTGAACATCATGATCCTATTCCACATACCACTTCTATTAATCCTATGGATGATATAGTAGGAGGGATAGACGTTATCCATCGCAAGGATCAACCTAAGAAAAATCTTTATATTACTTTCTCTTCTAAAGATATTCTTCCAAATCTTCCCGATGGTCCTCTTTACATAGCTGGTCATTTTTATCATAAGCCCACTAATGGGATACTCATAGATCCTACCTGTGGCGAGAATGTGATCATTGGGGAATATTTGGTATTACATGATCTTTATCAAGATATTTATGACAAACCAAGAGCATGGATCAAAACACACAATGGTTTTGCATGCCCTACGATAGGATTGATTGTCCTTCCATTACAAATAAGACCTAAGACAATTTCCATGTAACATTTTCCATCATTCCACAATCGAATTAGTTTTGTTTACAGCTAGACCATCCATGGCTTCACTCGATACAAGTTGTTCCTTTAGTCATACACAAATGTTTAAAGTTTTCACATGACAATGACATGTTCATTGTTCACCAAAGTGGTTTTAACCATTTGTATTCTAAAGGAAACTTCTCCTTAGAATTCTTTTTTCCAAATCCCATGGAATCCATAGAACCTCACAAAGATTTCTTTTTCATTTCTTATCAAAAGTTTAAAGAAAAGAAAATTGCCAAATTTTCCCTCTGCAACCAATCCACATCCACTTCTGACACTCCCATCCTCGATGAGACAATGCTTCAACCTTAACCTTAACCACCAACCCCAAATCAACCAAAAATAAACACTTCACCTTCCTCATCCAAATGTCTAAGAGATAATGAAACCATCCCCATCATGCCCCCTCACATAAAACAAGTTTATAAGGAAAAAGCAAAAATGATTGATACACCTCCTATGGTCCCTTCAGTTCCTCCCCTTGAGGAAGAAATGGAGCCTATGGTGGATTAGCCCACTCTTACACCCACACAACTTCAAAATAGAATCAAAATAAACTATAGTGTTAGGAAATGTAGGCATCGACGTTGTCTCCTCACTCGTCAATTACAAACTGAAAACAACAAAGAAAATCAACC
Organism: Sequoia sempervirens; assembly: GCA_007258455.2. NCBI lineage: Eukaryota > Viridiplantae > Streptophyta > Pinopsida > Cupressales > Cupressaceae > Sequoia > Sequoia sempervirens. The sequence goes on along the minus strand of VDFB02018813.1, from coordinate 221,362 downwards.
TTCACCTTTGAAAAAAGCAATAAATAATGACCCTCTTCTCCAAACACAACAAAATGATCTGATACAACAACCACAACTCTTGATACACCCTTCATTGGAAATTACCATTCGTCCATCTGGATGATGATGATGATGAGATCTCTAAAATAGATGAAGAGGTGCATAATGATTTGAATACATTATTTTCCTCTTCCATGAGCTTGAATGACAAATCTCCTAGACAACAAGTGTAGAACCTAGTAATTCCCCTAGTTCGGAACTTGCAATTGTCCCTTTGGACAATCAACTGCCCTCACAATACACTGAACATGATTGGGAGGTGGATGACTTGTTAGATGGTTGACTTGCATTCACCTTGCTTGCCTTTTGCATTTTTCCTTTATTTGCTTGTATGTGTGTATCGTGTTTCCTCATGATGTGATGTTTGATGTTCTCTCTCTCTTTGTACACTTCCTCTATTTGTACCTCCATTCTTCTATATGTCATACATTGCTTTTCTTTTTCACTTTTGTTTTTTTTTTTTCCTTTTGGGGATGACACAAATCATAGGGATGACCTATTTCTCTTCCATGTTGACCCAATCGGTCCCTTTACCTTCCTTTTCTTTTTCACTTTTGTTTTGTGATACACCCTTCATTGGAAATTACCATTCATCCTCCCATCGTGATTAATATGCATGATGATGATGATGAGATCTCTAAAATAGATGAAGAGGTGCATAATGATCTGAATACATTAATTTCCTCTTCCATGAGCTTGAATGACAAATCTCCTAGACAACAAGTGTAGAACCTAGTAATTCCCCTATTTCGGCACTTGCAATTGTCCCTTTGGATAGTCAACTGCCCTCACAATACATTGAACATGATTGGGAGGCGGATGACTTGTTAGATGGTTGACTTGCATTCACCTTGCTAGCATTTTGCATTTTTCCTTTATTTGCTTGTATGTGTGTATCATGTTTCCTCATGACGTGATGTTTGATGTTCTCTCTCTCTTTGTACACTTCCTTTATTTGTACCTCCATACTTCTATATGTCATACATTGCTTTTCTTTTTCACTTTTGTTTTGTGTTTTCCTTTTGGGGATGACGCAAAGCATAGAGATGACCTATTTCTCTTCCATGTTTACCCAATTGGTCCCTTTACCTTCCTTTTCTTTTTGACTTTTGTTTTGTGTTTTCCTTTTGGGGATGACGCAAAGCATAGAGACGACCTATGTCTCTTCCATGTTGACCCAATCGGTCCCATTACCTTCCTTTTCCCTTTTGCTTTTGTTTTGTGTTTTCCTTTTGGGGATGACGCAAAGTGTAGAGACAACCTATGTCTCTTCCATGTTGACCGAAACAGTCTTCCTTTCTTTTTCCTTTTTCACTTTTGTTTTTTGTTATCCTTTTGGGGATGATGCAAGGCATTGAGACAAAAATGTCTCCTTCATGTTGACCCAAAAGCTTTTTCTTTTCTTTCACCTTTTTGTTTTCTTTTCACTTGTTTTTTCCTTTTGGGGATGATGCAAAGTGTTAAGACAACAATGTCTCTTCCATGTTGACCTAAAATAGATCTTTCTTTTTCTTTTAGTTTTTCTCTCTTTGTGTCATTCTTCCAGTTCTATGTGTATTTGGGGAATGATGATAGTTCTAAGCTCTTTAATATCAACATTGTAGAAAAAAACATGTTGACCCCAAACCCATAGATGCCTTATGTGATTGGTGTGTTCCTTTTTGGGGGAAACCCCTCTTTCTTGTATTCCTTTTCATTCACATGATGCAACCTTACTCGAAAATGTATGAATTGGCATAAGGGATTTCCAAGTTGGCTTTCATGTCTTGTTTCTTGTTGCATTTTTCATTCACTACTTTAAAGTAATTGCTCACAGAACAATGTGTAGCAATTCCTTTAAAGTGGGGGCATACATTGGCATTATTCATTTTGCATTTTTCCTTTTTCCTAGTTCTTAGTGCAACCTTGTTACTTCATATGAGGCATTTGTCAATTTTTGGATGGCATTAGGTGTGATGTCCTTCATAAGCATGATCTATCTTAGCATATTACATTCCTCTTAGTGGCCTGATGCGACACACTGCATTCCCTAAGTTGCAAATATTCTATTCTTTGATTGGTCCTCTCTTGGAGACATTAGACATAATGTTCCCTAAGTTATAGACCTCTCATGAACTAAGAAAGACTCATTTGAATATTTCTTTTGCATATTTCATTTTTCATTTACATGGCCACCTTTCATAATACAACTTGCATGCATGTGGTGCCATTGCATTTGTTCATGAGTACTAAGCATACATAGCTTGTCTCATGAAGCATCAAATGACATTGTCTTTTGTGGCACCTTATTAAAGTTATCAAGAGATATAACTTTAGTATGGTTGAGTGGGAAAGCCCATTCTAAGGCATGAATTTTCCCCATAGCTACCTTGTGGATTTCTCAGGGTCATCCCACAAAGTTGGTTACAATTTCTAGGAGATTCTGATTTTTGCTGGAATCACATATTTTTAGAAAATATAATGATTTAATCATTAAAAATTTCCATTTAAAGCATTTCAATTGAAGAGGCTTTGTTCAAACTACCTTAGATCAAACCCCCTTGGATAGAACCTCACTAGTTTTAAAACATATTTATAACAAAGTCTCCTTTACACCTATCAAAATGCTAATAAAAAACCACTAAATTGGGTGATCCCACAATAGTGGTTTACAATTTTTGGCCAAACTAGACACTGAATTTTTTTTAACTAAATCTACACATTCAGGCACCTATAACAGTTAAACCGTGAGGAATTTGAAGATGATGCAAACTAGAGTCTCGTCACATTTTGTCTGTAGATTCTAAAAATATTTTTTTCAAAATTTTTGGAATTAGATTGCACTTCTTTTTGCATCTCCCATGAAAACTGTTTTTTTCAAAAAAAAACATTTTTAAAAAGTGGTGCACACCGTATAATGCATAACTTTTTTTCCTTGAAGGATAAAATTCTAATTCTTTTGAATTTAGATTTTTAACTCCGATATCTAGTGCTTCCACTTGGCTAGATAGTTTTTTATTGAATATTTTTTCTTTAATCAAGTTTGAAAGTCAAATAAATTACAGTTTAGACATAACGCAACCGTATAATGCATAACTTTTACTATATGTATCAAAATTCTTTCTTTCTTTTTTGTTGGATCAAAGACTCCAATATCTAGTGCACTCATATTTTTCAAAAAAAAAATTGATAATCTTCTATTTTTCAACACGTGCAAAACAAAGAGTTTCATTTTTAGTGAAAAACCTATATTTGATAAAACTTAAAAAACAAATAGATAATAAAATAAAAACATATTAAAATTATATTCATTGGATAGCTTATTTTGAGGGAAACCTGATACCAATTGGGTTTATGAAATCTCCTCCATTTTCATTCTCAAATCGAGCTTCGAAGTGCAAAATTCTGAGCAATTTTCGTGCCTGAGAGAGTGGAGGTGAAAAAAAGGTGGTTCGGTCGAACTTATGTTTGATCGAACAAAAATCAAATGTTTGGTCAAATGGGGGTTCGATCGAAGTAATGTTCGACCGAACCCATTTTACATATAATAAAAAAATAGATTTAAAGGGGGTTCGGTCGAACATGCTAAAGGTGTTCGGTCGAACCCCCTCAATTAAAAGTATATTTCTTTGTTTTTCCCGTTGTATTTTATAATATTTAATATTAATATAAATGTAAATTATATTCTTTTTAAATTATAATATATAATATACTTATTATTACAATATGTTATAATAATTATATATTATTATTATAATGTAATATACTTATTTGACAATATATTTTAATAATTATATTATTATTATAATATTAAAAGTATATAATTAAAAACTATATTTATTAGAAATGGTTGAAGAGCATTTTGGGATGAGTTTTGGGTTGGGTAGTTTAGTTGAGTGCAAGAATGATTCAAACAAAAGGTTTTTCTGAGATATCATCTAACAATATTGGAATGGCATAGCCTTGTTTCGTTGCCCCTCAGCCAAAGTCTAATATGAATGAACATCTACACCTCAGCACCTAAGCTCTCCTTGACGCTGGTAGGTGTTCTCTTCAACTGGAAATCATAAAAAACATGGTTATTGATGTGGAAATGCATATTAATTTTATTTGCTTAGGGGCATTTTGTTTGTTTATAGATATAAGTAAATATATATTTATGATGGGCATTGTTAGATAGACAAGTAGCTTGGAAGGAAAAGGAGTCATGTTTGGCAGCAGTGGTGGAGAGTCTTAGCTTGGGATCTACAGAGAGATGAAGAGCATGAGAGCAGGTCTAGAGGCAGTGACAACATGGAAGGGAATGATTCTGGTGATGAGCAAGAAGATAACCATCCCAAAAACAAGCGCTATCACATCCATACTCAGCAAATTCAAGAGATGGAAGCGTATGCCCTTTTTCACTAAAAAATTCAATACTTGTCATCCATTGAGAATTGAACTATTTCTGACTTTATTGCTATTTTAGGTTTGCTACAGGCTTTTCAAAGAGTGCCCTCACCCGAATGAGAAGCAAAGGAAGCTTCTGAGTAAGCAATTGAGGCTTGCACCATGCTAGATTAAGTTTTGGTTCAAGAATCGGTGAACCCAAATGAAAGTATGTCCAAGGTTTAACAAAATGACCAAAAATTTGTAGTAATCTTGCAAAATTGATGAATTTTAGGGTTTCATGCTTTATTACTTATTTTTTTCTAATCATGGCTTTTCAAATCTTGGATTTTTAGACTCAACACGAGTGTCATGAAAACACTCTCCTCAGGAAAGATAACGATAAGCTTTGCTTGGAGAACATGGCAATTAAAGAAGCCATGAGAAATCCCATATGCACCAACTGTGGAGCACCTGTTGTTATTGCAGAAGTTAGTCTTCAAGAGCAACAAGTGCGTATTGAGAATATTCAGTTGAAAGATGAGGACGGTTTACACAGGCTAACTAATTTGATGATACATATTCCAATTTTTTGTATTCTCAAAATGTAAATTGTGGTTAAAAGAATTATGAGTAACTCCTTTTTTAGTTGTTCCTATTCTGATTCTAATGTATTTACAACCCTACGAACCTCCTATATTTTGTTTTCTCTAGAAATCTTTTTAGTGTAGTGATTTTCCCACAATGATGAAATTGCTTCATATCCTATATTGTATAAGATTTAGAGACCGGGTATGTGCAAGATCATGATGGGCCAAAAAGTGGCAATATTATGGCTATTTGTAGGGTATGTGGCTGACGACTTTTTTTTAATCCAAAATTGATGAAATGAAAAGGGTTTTTGGAGGAGATTCTCAGCTTTCCACCAATATAAATTATGCTTTAATTTGAATTTAATAAATTATTATTATTTATTTTCTATTAGAATTACAACTAAAGTCTTGATCGATAGGCTGATTGAAAAACATCTATAACTTTCAAACGGTATAACATTTTTTGAATTTGGAACATGCGTCACATTCTATGCTTCACATACAATAGGATTAAAAAAAGAAAAATTAAATTTCATGAATTTTTGACCAAGTTAAGGTGGTTAGACATACGAGTTTTTATATTTTTTAAAAGTTGTAATAAAAAATTCATAATTAATTATTTACTTCGAAAAAAATTACAAAAAAATATGCACCACATCCGGACATGAGTCCTCTACTTATATATAAAATATTATTAAAAAATATTATCATTTTATTATGGTTAGGGTGGTCAGACAGACACCTACTTCTTAGTTTTTCCCTAAAATTTAAGTACTACTGCATTGAAATTTCAAATTTTCACCAAATAAATTTTATTTATTTTAAATAAACCTAGTAGTTTAGAAACTACATTCAATTTTCTACAGATTCTATTCTTACATATTTTTGAAATAATATAGATAACTTATTCAAATTTTTACGTCAAGTTGCCTAACACTAATTTTTCTGAATTTTTTGCCACTTAAGGGCCTATTTTTCCCTGATGATCCTGCACATACCCGACCTAGAAGGTTATTTTATTTTGATGCTTTAAATCACCTAAGCAATGAAGTTGAAGATTTGTTAGCTTTCTGCTTATGGGTATTCTTTAACTATTCTTATGTTTTTTTAATGAGCCTGCATAGATTTTTTCAGCTGGAGAGAATTGCAGATATGGCTAGAAATTTTTACAGAAGGCCCATATCATTGACTTGAGAGAGAGATATGGAGGGAATAGGAGAGAAAGGGAGCACATGGGTAGGACATAGAGACTTGAGAAACAAAGGGGGGAGTGGGAGAGAGATAAAGGGTAGGGGGTACAAGGGTTTAGGGTTTAAGGGTTAAGGGTTAAGGGTAGAGGGGAGAGAGGGAGAGGGGGTAGGAGGGAGAGACTTGAGAGA
>VDFB02018813.1:138722-213755 GCA_007258455.2 Sequoia sempervirens | reverse complement strand
GAGATAAAGGGTAGGGTTTAAGGGTTAATGGTAGAGGGGAGAGAGGGAGAGGGGGTAGGAGGGAGAGACTTAGAGAGAGAGGGGGGGGGATTGGGAGAGAGATAAAGGGTAGGGGGTACAAGGGTTTAGGATTTAAGGGTTAAGGGTAGAGGTGAGAGGGAGAGTGGGTAGGAGGGAGAGACTTTCAAGAGAGAGAGAGGGGGAGTGGGAGAAAGATAGAGGGTATGGGGTACAAGGGTTTAGGGTTATAGGGTTAAGCGTTTAAGGGTTAGGGTTTATTTTTTTATTTGCATTGATTTATGTTTTATATATGTGTACAATAATTTTATAATTACATAATACTTAATTTTAAAATTTACATAATTTCCCATGGAACAATTCGATGGAAAAAATTATATAAGTTGTATATTTTAATTGTATATAAGATTCTTGAACTTAAGAATTCCATGAAGCAAATATATGTTGTATATAATTGTAATTTAGGAAAAATGATTTTAAAAAACTTCACTAGGTTTCAAATAAGGATTGAAAGCATATATATGGGTTTACATGCAACCAAAAAAAGTGAGATGATTCTATCAAAGATTCTTGAACTTAAGAATTTTCCATGGAACAAATATGTACATATAATTGTAATTTACACAAAATGATTTACAACTATGTACAAGTTACTATAAGTTCTCATTTTAGCATGTATAGCATTACAAGTGAACTTGAAAACCATGGATATAATCTAAGTCAAAGATTCTGGTTCAGCCCACTCTTCAATAACATGTAGAATTTTTTGATGATCATCACTATCTACTCTCCATTTTCTTCGGCCACGTGCATGTGGAACTGCATGAAGATGTATTGTGGTAGCAATTATTAAGTGACTATATTGATATACCTTGTTATTAGGTTGATAGTCAACAAAATGAATCCCATGTTGAACAACTTTGACTTGTTTTAGAGATTTCCCTTGCACTACAACAAAACCTTCATGGTAAACATGAACCTAAGGTAATACATATGAACGTGTGCAACATTTTCGTGCTCAAGGTTTGTACAATATATATTTAATGTTTATAATGTAATGTGCACATGTGAATACAATGTATATAAAATTTTAAATTCAAACTCACCTATGGGAAATGAAATTCCATCACTTGTTTCAGGTTGTGTTAGCTTATTCCTCTCTTCTGTGCAATGCAATAAATAATAGCTAACACCTTTGATGTTTCCAGGCTCTACTATGACTACAAAAACATCTCCTGTACACCAAATTTACACAAAAAAATTCTAAAAAAAGTAGAAATGTCTCTAAAGATCATTAACTAGATATATATAATATTTAAATTATTGAAAACTTACACATGTACCTTTTCTAACCAATCCTGAAATATGGTCATAATCAATTGAAATCAAAGGAATGTCTTCAAATATTTCTTCCTCGTTTTCATCATATGTTTCTAAAACAACTAGTGGCACTGTATCCCATTTACCAACATATCCAAGTTCTTGATTGTTGCATCCATAATCAGAGTTTCCCTCAATGCACTCAGTGTAAAAACAAGAGTAATCCCTTGTGTCTAATGTCCATCCATGGTGACTATCTGAACTCCTAACACAATGCAAAGATCTTGTTTTTTCTACCCTCTTGCATCCATTCATCGATCTTCTATCCACACCTAGATACATGTACAAAAAAAAACTTATGTGAACAAATATGTATTTATATATAAATTTTAAATTTAAATAAATTCAAATTTTTGATTTAATCTAATTTATACATACCCGATATCTCCCAAAATACTCTATGTGAAATGTGTCGGTTTATTCTTGAAGATGTGCCAACCACATTTGATGCAAAGTGTTTCTTGCACCATTCAACAACATCATGTGTATTGTCTAAACGATCTTCTGGATAACTCATTTGATGCTCTCTTAAAGCTCATTTGATGCAAGATCCTGCTCCATCATGCTCACCCTTTCCATTCCCACTCTCAAAAAAACTCCAAACATGTGGTATTTTGTAGATTTTATGATATCTACAAAGTGCATAGAATGGCTATGAAGATTTGAATTGTGTCGCACATCCATCTGACTATACAAAATGATTTTCAAATTTTACACCCCTGCTTCTCAAATTCTCAAAAAATATTGTAAAGCAATGTTGGACAAAAAGTATGTCATGCTCTTTATCATCACTAATATAAAAGTGATTCTTTCTTAATGGCTTAAACTCTTCATCTATACTCTCAACACCATCCAATTCTGATTGTGCATGTCGATAACACACACGAACCATAATAGTGATCTACTTTGAAAAGCAATACTCTGATTGAATCTCCTTTTGATGTACAAAGGAGTATTGTTTTGTAAATTCAACTACTGATAGAACTATTCCATGTGGGAAAGTATCTCTCAATTTTTGGAATTGTCGTGCTTGCCACTTAGCAAAAAAGGAATGATGTATGTATGGTCGTATCAATTTTCAAAAATCTTCCATAAATTTTCCAATGGGAATCTCCTCTTCTACATAGTTCAACCTTGTGGATTCTTTCCCAAAATTTGTATGCAACTTTACATACTTGTACCTGTGTGAGTAAAATATGTGAATAAGTAATCAACCACACAATCAATGAAACATTGCATTAAAGAGAATCCAAATAACAATCTAATCAAATTGACACAAATAAACTCTCTAAAAATAGTACTTACCTCTTGCAATTTACTGTCTTTGTTAGGTCAGTATCCTCAATTCTTGAAGGAAATTTAGGAAAATTTCCACATGTCTCACAAATTCCTTTTATGTCGTTTATTTGAGGTCCATTTTCATGATCACATAATATAGACTTTATGAACAAACTTTCCTATTTAGGAGGTGCATTTTGAAACCCACATCTTTCTTCTCTCATCTTTCGAAACACCTAATAGTAGAGATAAAATTCAATATGATAACGACAACAAGTTTCAAAAAACTTGTTTATCTTCACATAATATGGCTTTAACCTTTGAAACATTTTTTTCCCAATCTTTATATGAGGATATGCATTACAAAAGTTCATATACATCTCAAATTGTGTTATGTCTAGCCAATGTTTGATGTGATTTTCATAAATACCAGGTCCAATCCTGTGTCTCATAAAATCTTTAGTATTTGATGATGGACGAATCTGATCATGCCAAAAATCTGAGACCAAGTTCCTAACAACATCTTCAATCCTGTTAGAATGGGGAGCAGATTCATTTGATCCAATGTCTAGATTTTCCTCAACTTGAGCATGAGAACTTCCTTCCTGTCAAGAGCCCTTCCTACATGACACAAAATATTTTGCAAACAAAAGTGAGAGATGATGTTATATAAGTGAAGTTTATGTATGCAAGCAAACAAAGTGATAAGACATGATGCTATAAGTGAGAGAAGTTTCTGCTAGTTTTATATACTCATCCATGCTAGTAGAAGGAAGTGATCTTGACCCCTCTCCAACAAGAATTGTTTGAACTTGGGTCTCCTCCCTAACTTCAAGGTCCATGTGTTCTTCAGCAGATTCATTTGATCCAGTATCTAGATTTGGCTCAACTCTAACTTGAGAAATTTGAATTTACATGCAAGAAAAGAAAGTGAGAGACTATGAGTTATCTAAGTGGAGTTGAGACAAATAAAATCAAATATTCTTGAACTTAAGAATTCTATGGAACAAAATCAATTGGAAATAGATGATAAAGAATTTAGGGAATGTCTATGCAAGATGACTATTGGAAACATATTTATAAGCAAAATAAATTGAGATGTTAATAAAATTCCTAAACACACACTTGAGAGAGAGAGAGAGAAGAAACAAGCATGTACCTTGTTTCTTTCTATGATAATTTTCCAAGTTTTGTTCATGCCTCTTTTTTTCTTCTTCTTTTGACAATTTTTGTTGAGATGCATTTTTTCTTTTTCTTTGTTGTCCCATTTTCTTCTTCAACTTAAAGATGACTCAAAACAAGTCCTCTACCAACTTAGTTAAATTCTCCTCCAAATTTTTCCTTGATTAATAAAAATGAAAAGTTGTCTCTCTCTCCAATATTTTCGTCCTTGATCAATGTGCAAAAACCTCTTCTCCAAAATCTATGCTCCAAGTGATATAAATGAGAATTAATCTTGCAATTTGATATCCAGAATAATGAAAAATAAGCTTCTATTTATATGCATATGGGATGGGTAAAAAATTATTCTATTGTACATGGAATAACTAGATCCTAGTTTAAATGAATCTAGTAAACAAACAAGTTATTTCATTGTGGATTTTGTTGTTATTTAATGCATAGGTATGCACAACATATCTAGTAATTTTAGAATTTTGTTAAAGTGTCAAAAATGTATAATAGAGGTATAATTTGAATTGAATTTTCTTAATTATATTTGAATTGAATTTCAAGTTACTTTTCAAAAAGATTATGTTTTGTTCTCAACTCAATGGTTCATGTTGCTTAAGCCATTTTTAAAAAAATATTTATTGTAATCAAACATGAATGAACTTAATTATAAAGTGGCATTGATTTCCTAAAATTTTACTAGAGATCAAATGTATATTGAATATAAGGAAATGTAAGTTGTAAGAGATCATCAAATAAGAAAACATGTATGTATATTTAATATTTAAAGCAAATGCATAAATATATCATGTGTAAACATGTAACCATAAGCAAACACATGTACATACATGTAAAGAGATTCAATGTATAAAAATAACACATGTTATAAGCAAAGAGGCAAATGTATGTATATATCATCTAAGAAAATGTGTGTACATATCATATAAGCAAATGTAAATTAGAGATCATCAAATGTCGAATACTAAAGATCAACAAATAAGAAAATTTATATATATCATAGAAGCAAATGTAAGTTAGAGATCATCAAATCTCGAATACTAAAGATCATCATATAAGCAAATACATGTAGTAAAGATCATAAATCTAGTGTGCAGAGCCTAATATGAATGTCGACTCCTAGTCGAACGACCATTTGAATGAGAACAGTCATATTCTGATAGATGTGTTAAGCCCTACAAATAAAATGGTGTACAAAATGTGTTAATTACATATAATTTATATTAAATAAATTTTATGAAAGTTATTTTTAAATGAACTTTTATTTTTAAATATCTATCTAGATCTATGCATACATAAATATTACATGTACATATACACATGTATATATAAAAATTTAAAACTCACATGTCCACTGGTAGCAGATTCATCCACAGAGTCACGTTGATCATGTACACAATCTGGACCAAGGCTAGGAGTGACATGAGGTATGTCCACCTGTAACAATATATATACATATATATCAACTTACACAAATATCTAGTTAAAACAAAAATTTAAAAATAATTAAAAAAAAATTGAAACATGCACATGCACACATACATGCACATCATCTGATATCGGATGACCTATGTCCTCTGAAACAATCACCTCCACCATATCCACCAAATGGTCAAGCGACGAATCAACATCTCCATCCATCTGATCTATTCCATGTCGGGCCAAAAATGATGAACGTAGAGGCCTATAAAGGTGAGATGGCATCGGTGATGATGAACCAGAACCAATCAACATATTAGTAAAACCCATAGTATGTGCAGCTGTTGAATGAATTGTAGGTGGATCCTGATGTGCACTAGTGCTCGGCTGAGAGTAATGGGATCCTGGAGCTAAATGAAATATGTGTGCCAAACGATCTTTAACATGCTCTATATTGATCCCATAGTTTAATGCAATGTGGGCATATGCCTCCAATAGGTCCTTAGCCAAACAATGCAGAGTCCTGCATGCCATATCTCCTGTAAGTGCATCAAGTTGTGTAGGAGTAGGTATGTTGACCACTGTAAAAGGATCCATGGTGGTACACTATGCTGAAAATGTCATGGATCGGGAACATCTGGACATCAAATACAGACCTACACGATCATTAGATATCCTAGTGGTGGAAGCCGCAATGTCACCTATAGTGTCAATTGCTTTTTTTTGGGAAGCAACGACCTCATCTGCTATGGGGGCTAGAGTTAGGGTGAGAATAGGAGGCCTCTCACCAACCAATGCCCTAAACACTGGGGCTGATTTATCTACTTGACGATAGGTGGGCCTATTGGCAATCCTGCCATGCCCCTGACCAACATATGGTGGAATGTCTAGGTAGTTAACTTTGAGGCCCAAATGGACCTCAGGATATAACTGTTGAACAAAATATAATGGAATCTAGTCATTGTTTGGGTATTGACCATGTGCTACAAGAAATCGTGGGTAGATCAATTCAGCCATAGCACGATCGACACATCTAGTGACCTGGTATCCCCTAACCTTACATACATTTACATAAAATGGAAAACAAGTGTTTTTTATCATTTCTTTGGTCACACTATCCTTTATTTGTTTAAGGGGAACATCACCATGTACTTCTTCCCACATGTGGGAAAGAATAACAGCTAGTCTATCTGGGGAAAATGCACTAGTCCTCTCAAGTTCATCTCTTAGTTTTTCTAAACTATGTAATATTGACATGCATGCTTCAGAATATATCCCTGGGTTTGCACCCTGTGCTAATGAGTCTCTCAATTTTTTAATCTCATTAGTGGTATTTGCAAACAAAGAATCTGGAGGTGGAACATGATATGCATTTTCCATGTTGTATATATGTATGTACACCTAAAAGAGCAATGAGACCTTGGTAAATAATATATATCTAGATAAAACGAATACAAATCTAAAACAGTTGTAATAATTCATCTACTTATCAATAATATTTTCATACCATTAACAAAAAAACATTCAACATCTATCATAGTTTTTAATAATTTCAAAACATTCAAATTACTAGATTGCACACAAAACATAATCTAAAACAATTCTAAAATTTAAATTTAAAACATAATCTAAAATAGTTCTAAAAATTAAATTACTATATTGCACACAAATCATCATTACTTAACATTGGTGGTCGTGTAAAATCAATCCAGTCATTATTGAAGGCACAAATAAGAGAAGAAAATGAGACAGATGAAGATGTCCCTTATAAGGTTCAATGTAATGATGGAAAATAAATATGAAAAGTATTGAGGACCTATATTTTATTTTAATGGAATAATAAGATGGTTCCCTCTACTAGAAAATGAAAAATTGTATGTGCTTTGAATTGTGTAATTATTGAAATTGACACCCTATGATTTGATAGAAATTATGATATATCGATTGATCTGAATGGATCTATATCAACTAATTGTAAATCTATTATACGTGACATAAATCCTCAATGTCTCATTTGTATTAAAATATGGGGATGATGTGTCTATTTTAAGGCCCAAAATTTCATGTGTTAATAGCATAAACATATAAAATTAATTTTCTTGGGAGTTTGTACCAAATACCTTTTTCCAAACACAACTTTTGTTTAAAATACCTCAAGACCTATGAATGAAATTAAAAAATTTCTAACTTAAAGACCATTAAGGAAGGTCTTAATGCCATATGTGGCTTCCTTTTCCTATTATATAGAATTCAACTAAAATAGCTTTTAAGAAATAGTTCCACAAAATTAGAGGGTTCCAACCATGTTTTCAATTAATTTAAAAGTATTATTTTAAGATTTTTTAATTTTTAAATAAATATATAAATTTCTTACATTATTTTAATTAAAATGATAATAGTGGACATAAATTACACAAAATTGAATGTTATTAAAATTTTGGTTAAAAAGTAAGAAGGTTAACCTTTAAAGCCATTGAGGAAGGTATTGAGCTACTACAAGTGGTTTATCCATGAAGGGCTTGAAGTCTCATAAAGAAAGTAAATACAAGAGGAAGGAAAATATAGATGATTTCCTCACAAGTATATAAATGTTTCTACTTGATTATTTATTTCATCCTAGAAAGAAACTATAAATGTTGTTTATCCTATAACTTTTATCTTATTAATAATCTTAGATGCATGTGACTTGTTAGCTTCCCTTTTCATTTACTCATGTAATTTAAGAAATCTATTATTAGAGTTGCACATGAGAAAAAAATGAGCTCCCCTCCACTAAGGGCTTATTTTTTTCTTATACCAATTTGAGAATTTTATTATTTCAATTCTTAATCCTAATCAAAATGTGGTGAAGGGGAAATAATACCCATCCAATAAGTGTTCCCCAATCCCTTGAAAAGGAAAACTTGTGTATTATCCAACTTGGCTATCATTGTTAGGATTCTAGCTTCTAGTTCTACTATTTTTAGAATACTACTAGAGCCTAGATTGATGGCTCCCTTCTCTCTCCTATGGATGAGGATCCCTCTAAGATTGGTTGTTCCACCTCTTCGAATGAGATTAGTAACAAGGTTTATGAGTGTGTTAAATAGGGGAAGAGGTTGGGTATATAATGTACTTTAGACATGGTTGTTGAATGTAAAATTATTTAGACCATGAGAGGGTTGAACAATTTAAAAAGAATTGGAAGACAACTATAATCTATAACATAGCATCCTTAAATGGTTCAAATTTTAAATGAAACAATGAAAGAAAGAATAAGAAAACAAAGATTAGTGTAAAATTATTTGAAAATAATTGGGGATAAAAATATCTAATTTAATAGTTGTTAACATAAATGAACTTCAAAATAGGATTATGTAAGTGAAAAAAAAGTTATGTTTCCTTCATTGAACCTAAATTTATCTAGTTAAGATATGTCTAAAATTAAGAATTCACACTAGAATATCAATATTCCATAAGCATATCATAAAGAGGATGAATTTAATGGAATATAATATAAAATTCTCCATATGAGGATGAATTTTATCATTACATTATGAGTGAATCATCTCAATTATATAGCCAAGAACATCAAAAGTTTATAGATTGGAAAGCAAAATAATCACACATTTATCATATTTTTATATGTATAAAGTTTAGATACCATCAAACTATTTAAACTTATAGATTGCATAAAGCTATAAATTGAATCATTAAAACTAATTTATTAAGAATCAAATCTAATAAAGTTTGACTTCATATTGAATAGTTGTTATAAATATCTCACTAATCCAACGTTTTATATATGTTAAAAAATATATAATTTAACAATTTATACAACTTCTAATTATGATAATAAATCTAGAATCAAACATGACCCAAATGTAGGATAAAGACAAGAATCTTAATCTATACCATTATTTTGAGTTTGGTTTAATAGAAATTGAAAAAAAATATAATCATGAAAAAAACAAGAATAAACTAAGGATCATTTTAACAATGGTGAATTAGTGCCTAAAGATTGGCCTAAAAAATTATAATATTCAACATTCTCATCACAAATGATATATGAAAACTAAGGATCATTTGGTTATATATTTTCATAGATTTAAATTTTGAATATTTATTACTATAACATGTTCATTACAATTAGATTTTTAAATAATATTGTAATAATTTATTATGTCTTTGAAATTTGTTTTGTGGATTTTAATGTTGCTTTTTTAAATTTAAGCTAGAGTAAGTAGAGTCCAATGAGAGACCTTAAAAAGATTCAAGTAATTTATGTTTGCCTTAAAATTATGATTATTGTTCGATTAAATAGATTGTTGATTGTATTTAGATTTCAAAATTGTAAATACTTTAAAATTATAGAACCATATTATCCTTTGATACAAAAAGCTATGTCAAGGATTATTTGTATCTTCCTCATAATTATGTTTCACATATTGAATATTTCAGGGAGTATTGTGTGGATTATTTGAAAGTTGAAGGAAATATTGGTTGAGATCGACAAAGGATATTTTGATAAACTCCAAAATCCTAAGAATAGAGAAGATGGTGAGTTATATTTTAATAGACCTTATCTTCACTCCTATTCAAATGAAACCTCTCCAACCAATATATTAGATTGAGAAATAAGTAATAGATATATATTAACTTACTCCTAATCCCCTTCCATTTACCCCACCATTAGATATGCATATTGGTATTCACCTACTCAAGGTTTATGAGACCCTATGTGGCTTTGTGAATACATCAAAAATATTATGCATGATGTCTAAGAATTTAATTGTGATGGATTGATATATTCCAAGAATTTATAAATGAAGTATATATTCATATATATGTATTTGTTTGAGTGTTTAAAATTAGTTAAAAAATTCTTTGAGGGATTTATGCAAATATGACATCTTAGAAAGATAATTTCATGTCATTTTAGTGAAGTCATAACTTAACTTTTAATTTATCATTTATGGGAATGACATCTTCGAGAAGTTTATAGAAGGCCATAGATGGCAGGCCACTTTTTGAATTAAATATAGTTATTGAATTTGTATTTTTTGGATGCGCATTTAGATTTAAATTTACATGCCAAAGTCACAATGTTCTACTCTTGATTAAATTCCTACAAGAAATTAAGGAACTTGGGATACCCACCTCCCAATGGTCTTGGAATGGATGCATTTAGGTGGAGAAGGATTTCAAAAGTCTCATGGTACTTGTGGACCCATCAAAGGCATGATATATAACACATGAACTTTATTTATGAAATTTGGTCTTTAGTTGTTGGCTTTTACTATGAATGTTGTCTATAAGGTGGAATTCTTAGTTGAGACTCTCAATCTTCCATTGTTGGTTTCTAGTGTGATTATACAATATGAGCCAAGTATTAATTTCTAATGTTAATTATTGAAAGAAGGTATATAAATTATTCGAGCATCTCAATTCTCATACAGAGTTGTCTTAGTCAATTTCTCAATGTATGAGTTCCATATATTTGTATTTTTTTCTTAATATAAAAACATATTTTATTTCATTAATTAACCTATCTATTCCATGTTACAAAGGATTCTCTTATTTTAAATTATAAGTATATAATTCAAAATTAATTAGTAATTTTCAAGATAGAGTACACACAATTTCTTTAGTTAAAATAAAATAATATTCTTATTTCCATGAGAGTTATGTAGAATGGTAGCTTGATGTCTCAAAAATATTTCTTTCATACATACTAAATTTTTATCATTACATTATGAGTGAATCATCTCAATTATATAGCCAAGCACATAAAAAATTTATAGATTGGAAAGAAAAATAATCACACATTTATCATATTTTTATATGTATAAAGTTTCTACCATCAAACTATTTATACTTATAGATTAAATTATTTTTGAATTTGGTTATTTGGGTTCAACATGTCATGCTATAGGATTTTCTTGTGTTTTCACCATGTTGTCATGTGTAGATAGCTATGTATTTTATAGGTGTAGGAATTTTAGAGGAAGGAAAGGTTGAACAAAATGCATAAGGATGATATGGAGCCTTGTTTACCTTAGGATTTGGTTGAGGCTCCCTTTGAGCATAATCGAGGGGTGGTTGGTCCTCTTGTAGACATGACTAATTTAGAAGGTCTTGTCAAGAGAAATTTAGAGGAGACTAGTAGAGACAAGAATCATGTTACAAATGGATTAGTTGGAGTTCATTGCCTCTACCATTCTCTTGAATTGCAACATTCACCTCTTGGTATTCCTTCTAATAATTTAAAAATATGAAGAAGGTTCAAGTTTAGAAGATTATAGGAACCCTTTATTCCCTTTGGTCTCAAGTTTGGAAACTAAAGATGGAAACTCCATTACAAAGGAACTAGGTTCATTCATGGAAAAGGATAAGGTTGACAATAAGATATAGTTCCTTGAAGAATTTTGGATTCAAGTTGTGAAATGATAGATCTACTAATGTTTTTGGGAAAACGACCCTCTTTATTAGATACATTGCCACTATTGGTGGAGTATTTCTAATTGGATGTTATTTTTCTAACTTACAACTATATTTTTCTTGTTGTTGTTCCATGCCAATATGATTGATCATTTTTTGTCTCTTTATTGGTCTTTGTAAAAGGGTGGGGCCCTTTCAAAATTTCTATTTCTAATTCATAAATTCAACCAAAAGTATTTACCCTAAAATTAAAATATAAATTTAAAATTTAAAATAGTATTTTTTGATATTATATAATAGCCTCATGTGTTTAATTTATAAATCATATTATTCTTTATGTTTAATTTCAAAATTTTAATGCTCTCAAGTATAGGTTACAAGTGCATTCTTTACATTTTTTCTCTTTATTTTGTACTATTTTGTATATGGGTGTCTTATATGCATTGCCTCAAACATATAATTTTGATGTCCTATACCTAGTTCTAAATGTATTTGATAGGGAGGTTGGATGAAACAATCACAGTTTCATGCTCTAAGCCTTGTTGGAAGACTTCTTAGGTGTCTCTCTCCACCACTTCAACCTATAGGACCTTTCTTTACTTAGGATCCCATGGTTTTTCCTTGCCATTCCCAACTACCAATAAAGAACCTCCTACCAAGTCAAGACTTGGTGCAATCTTGAAACCCTTGCTTTAGCCCTTAATCCACCCTAAAGGCTACAAATTTTCCAAATCTTGAATTTAGATTTGCAGGGGTGTGGAGATGATTCTAACATCGTCAAACCATCCTATTAAGTGTATTAGGGGTCCACCTAGCTCCATCTGTAGGTCGCTTTCACCAAACCCTCTTTTAGACCTAAAAGGCTACTAGCCCTAAGAGCCCCAATTAGGTCTCCTTCTCTGAGAAATCAAGTTAGTTCTCTAAATATTTCCAAAGAACACCCAATATTTTCTTGGGATTACTGGTTCATATGCACACCTCTCCAATATTTTTGGGGTTTTGGGTCTCAGCTGTCTGTACAAAGGCTTAACCCACAATTTGACAAAATTAAGCCTATTCAAACCCTTATCTAACCTCATAGGAAACTGCTAGATATTTTTCATGCCAGATGGATAGATGAAACTTCCTCCTTCATGCTATGTCTTGGCAAGATACTTACCTGCCCTCTTCACACTGTGATTTATCAGGAAATGGACACCCCTACAAATCAAGTGCTCTGCACTTTTCTCTTCCCTAGCCGGACTCTTCCTGGCTTACCTAGGGCAAGACTTTCCCAACAGCTCTTATACTTTCAAAGAACCTAAACCCTACAATATTTACAACCATGGAGTCTAGTCACTATTCCCAAAGGGTTGTACAATTTGTACGGTGGGAAAGTGAACTAACACTCCATTTTCACAAAACTATCTGGTTCAAACCAGCAACAGTGTAGAAACAAAACTATTTACAAATAATGCTGAAAACAAATTAGGAAACTATCAAAATGCCACACAAAGCTTGAAGGTTAGCTACACTACATCCTACACTAATTACAGTGCCCTGTTCAATCCATTAAAGCAGCACTTCAAGCAAAAATCAGAAAATTAGCACCCAAACATAATTGTTTTCCTTCAATTCACAAAACTTCAAGACCATCCAAGTTTTTCCAACCCTGCCCCAATGCCGAGGCATTCCATAAATAGGTCACTTAAAATAGGTATCTCTCCCTTGGGCTCTCCTTGGCCGCATGTAGCTCCCATTGAGCATTATTTGCAAAAATTGAAAAGAAACTCCTAAAAATCCTAAAAGGTTAAAACCTTACTTGTGCAAAAGCCTTAGGCCTAGCAATTGGTCAACATGACCTTTATTAGATGATCAACACCCAAAAAAAATTTCCATTAAGGCTTACATCCAAATGAACTAAGTTTTATTTCTTAGTTGTTCTAGACAAGACTGTCCTAGACAACCTGTGAGATAACCTATGGGTGCTCCTGCACTAGTATTCCTCCTTTATTCTTTGCTAATTGTAATTGAATATTAGACCTGTTTTTTAAAATATGGCCACCCCTCTCAATCAGTAAAATAAGTCATCTATTTTAGGTGGTGGATATTAATGTTAATTGTTTATTTATTAAATATAAATAATCAAGACAACTTGAAAAAGTGCCTTATCTTTCTTTTTCATAAAAATAGTTGGAGCATCCCATGACAAGACACTAGAACATATAAATCCTTTCTTTAAAATGTCATTTAGGAAATCCTTTAATTCATGAAAATATGAAGTGTTTGTTCAATAGGGATCTCTAGATATAGAGGCTAATTCATGCATGAACTCTATTAAAAAATAAAACACCCATTTAGGAGGAAACATGAGGAGTTCATTCCAGGATTTAGACATCCTAAGACTTTTGTAATGGAGGTTTATTTTCATTTGAATGGTTCAAATTCACTTTTACTAAATAAAAATTAACAACAAACAAGGCACACCCTTTTCTTTATTCTCTTTTGAGTTGTAAAATAGAAAATTTAATAATACCTGAACATTCCTTCTAATCCTAATAGAACTATTTTATTATACATTTCATTCAAACAATCTAGTTTCTTTCCTCTAAATTTATTCTTCAATTCATACATTTAGAACCAACCATTTTTGGAGTAATGTCATAAGACTCAAAGACATAATATGAAGAATTTTATCTAAGTTTATTGATAAACTATCTTTGGGACATGTACACAACTCAACACTACCTCTTTTAACAAGGATTTAGATTTTAAGTTGAATTTATAAACTATCTAAGGTGATACAAAATATTAAGAAGCACCTAATTATATTAAGATTAAGATATAAAATATATTAATTGTACTTCATAGCTCGAGGTATGACATTTTCACATCATTATCACCATACTCCCTAGCTTTCTTTATTGGTGTCATATCCACCATGGATGAGGCCCATTTTTCTAAAGGTCCTATATATAAAAAATAATTAGATAAACCTTCACTAATGTTTTCATTTTAATTCTAATTGATTACCACTTTATACCTTTTACCAATTTATAATTTCATAGCGATAACTATAACCCACGTTGCAAGGATTTACCAATATAAAAACTTGTAGGGGAATAACTATAATTCCCCATTTTTATAAATAGTCTATATTACCTAAGTTCCAATTGAAGTTTTGTTAGAGTGTAATATAATATGTTTAGCTCTAATCAATGGTTCTAGATTAATTGTTTCAAATCCCTCAAAAAATTATACTCATTAGAGAGGTTGTGCATTAATAAATCTTACCAATTAGGGATCATATTCTTATTTATACTTTCATACCACAATCATTAGCATAACTTATCAACCTCAATGAGGGAAATAGTCACTATTACGGTTCACATTTTTATTTACCAATAATTCATTATTGTGGGTTGAACAAAATAATCCATCCTATACAAAATTATAAAGATCTATATGGTTATCAACAATAATTTTAGTAACAAATATAACCAAAAAATATTACCATGAACTGTTTGATATAATGCCTCAAATAAATCTGTTAATGTTCAGGTAAGGCTTTAGAAACATTAAAGAAAATGCAATTGGAGGTGCCCTGGTAGAAATGTATGCAAAACGTGGAAGCATGGACAAGGCACGTTAATTTTTTGACAAAGTTTAGAAATGGGTTTGTAAAATATTTCAAGCAACTGCAATGCCATTTATTCAACACTCCCTGCCCATGCCAAAATTGGAGCTTTGGATAGGTATGAAAATTCATCAAAGCATGATAGAAATAGTGTTTGTTGAAAAGGATTTAGAAAATTTCAAGCAAATGCAATTTCAGACAAAGAAATGCAGTTTAAAATCTATGAAATTCGAAGTTAACCAACCTGTTGAGCTATGGAGGTCAGGTTGATGAACTGTGGCTTGAGCTAGTGCACGTTTTTCCCCTGGGAGTTTTGTTTGTTGTTCAGTTTGTTGTTCACGTTTAGGTTCGCCGTTCGCCGCATATAAAGAATAGAGAAAACGTATAATGTGACAATGACAATTTATTTTATTTTTTATGCCCTATTTCAAGGGGTTCAATCGAACACCCATTCGAGCAAACCCCATAAAAAAAAAAATTTATTCATATGGTTGGGGGTTCAGTTGAACAGGTGGTTCAACCAAACCCATGTGTTCGATCGAACACCAAATCTGGTTCAGGTGAACTAGAGAGTTCGACCAAACCCCTTGACATTGTGGAAACACAAAAAAATAAAATTTCCTTCCTCAAAAAAATTGTAAACCACTATTGTGGCTTAACCCCTTTTGATTTACCTTTTTGGGGATCAAATGAATTCATTTAAAATTTATTGTTTGTAATTATGTAGTTTTATTATAAGCTTCCCAAAAAGTATAATTTTAAATAAATTTAATTTAATTATTATATTTATTTTTTATTTCTTGTGAATGTAGGTTTTTCACCGAATATCAAGCTCTTTGTTCTGCACATGTGGAAAAATAGAAGATTATCAAAAAAAAATTAAAAATATGAGTGCACCAGATATTGAAGTCCTTGATCCAACATAAAAAAACGAATTTCAATACATACAAAAAAATTGTGTTATACAGTTCGCCTATGTCTGAATTCTAATTGGTTTGACTTTGAAAATGGATTAATGAAATAATAATCAATAAAAAACTATCAAACCAATTGGAAACACTAGATATCGTAGTTACAAATATAAATTTGAAAAAAATAGAATTTTATCCTTCATGGAAAAAAAGGTTGTGTTATGCGGTGAGCATCACTCCTTAAAAATGGTGTTTACTGAAAAACCAAGTTTTCGAAGGAGATGGAAAAAAAAGTGAAATCTAATTCCAAAAATTTTGAAAAAAATATATTTAGAATCTACAGAAAAAATGTCACAAATCACTAGTTTGCATCATCTTCAAATTCCTGATGATTTAGCCGCTATAGGTGCCCGAAAGTGAAGATTTAATTAGAAAAAATTAGTTTAGTGTCCAGTTTGGCAAAAAATTGTAAACCAGTATTGTGGGATCACCCATCACCCCGTAGACAACCAGAAGTTTCGTGGCCCTAGAGTGAGTATACTTGGGCTTTCTCACTTGGCAGACAACCATGAGTTATGTTGCCCTAGAGTGAGTATGCATTTTCCTTCCAAATAAACAGGCCTAGATCTAATCCACAACGAGCTAGATAGACGATCGAAGCTTGATCTGAATTTCGTTCTTTTTCATCACTTTCATGTGTGTGCTTATGATTGATTTGTAATGGGATCTTCATCCTAGGGGCTTGATAATCCCTCTTGATCGTTGTTGTCTCATCTTACCAAGAATTAGTACATTCAGACCCCTCTTGAGATGTATTCCTTTACTCTAGTGTGAGTTTGAAGCAAGTTCATCCTCTCACTAAAGTGGGGGCTAACTGTGGACATAGAAAAAGTAACCCTTTTACTTTTTCTTGTTTTGTCCCTCCTTATGCTTATTTGGCTTGATTTTAGCTTGATTTAATGTTGCAATGTGACCCACACATTCACATTAGGTCTTGAATCTTTATAAATCATTAAGACTTTATAATGTCTTGTAAAGGTGTTGTGAAGTGTTGTAACACATTTCTACACTTTTCTAAACTCTTCTTATCATAATTCATCTATGTTATCACTTACCAAGTCTTATTCTAAAGTGTTGTAAAGTATTGTAATAAACTTTCATGCTTTTCTAGGCTTGTCATCAACAAATACACCTTTCTCATGCTTTATTTGGCCCCTTTATGCACTTATAGGCCTTAATTAAGTGTATTTTTTAATACAAACCTGATAAACAACATTAAAGAAAACTTAATTCCCAACACGGGCACTCATATGCCTTTTGTGGAACCCATTCGCCCAAGGTGGCGAATGAGTCCCTCTTGGCACAAGAATCAACAACAACAAGGGTTTGGTGAGTCTATGGAATTTGCATGTTATTTTTTCACCATTCCTTTCTTATTCCATTTCATTTCATATGGTTTGATTACCAAAGTGGGGTTTGACCAAGGCAAACCCCTATACTCTAACCCTTAACCCTTTTTCCCCTCTTTGCATGTGTGTTTCTAGGTCTTGTAGGCAGTTTTTTCAAGGAGAAAGGTGTCAAAAAGTTGTTGAAAAGTTATCTAAGTCATCAAAGTCAACATAAACGTAATTGGAGCTTGAAGACCATTTTTCAGCCCGTTTTCTACAAATTTAGATCTAGCAACCCGACAAGCAGAAAAGTGTAGACTAGGACCCACAGAGTTGACCTTTGACTTTGCAAATTTCTATAGGTGGACTAATTCACCATCAGTTGTGAATGAGTCCCACTGCTAGGATAGAAAAAGAGTCTTCTTCAATTTTTAGTCCCCGACATCCTGAAACCTATTCCGACAGATTTTACCAAAACCTGGACTGATTCGCCATCAGTGGCAAATGAGTCCCAATGGGCATCAACATTTAATTTTGCAACATTCTAGAATCTTCTCAGATCTTCTTTCAATCTCTAGGTGCACTCCATTCAATCTCATTTAACGCTATTTTCATTAGTGCATGTTTCTAGTTCATGTTTGCATACAACACTATATTTTCCAGCACTTTGCATTTCCTAGTTTGCATTCAATAATTGATCCATTCGAACACTTGTTACATTTGGATATAGGGTTCTTATCTGAGGGTTTAGGGTTTTATTAATTATAACTGCTTGTAACGTTCTATTTGGTCATTGACTTCATGTTGCCCATTTATGGTCATTTTAAAAACTCTCTCTATTTCTATCACTATCTTCAAGTGACCAATCCCTATCACCTAGGTCTGAATTTCTAAATTGTATAAGGTTAAGTTAAGGGCCTTTTTGGCCTTTACATCCTTTTCATTTCATGACGTAGAAGTTTTTGAGCCCATTTTCTCATATCATCCTCAAGGTTCCCCTTCATTACAACAAATTAAGTGCATGTGCTTAGGGTTTTCACTTAAGTCCTGACGGCCATCATACTTTTATCACCCATTGCTAATATTTCAAAAATGTATGTCTCAAATCAGCGATGAGCGATGAGTGGCATTTCTTTGTTCTCGCTCATCACAAATAGCTGCTAGAGCTCTTAAATTGAATGCACGATGAGCAATGTTCCTTGTATTGTTGAGGGATCGCTTATCACTAATGGCTTTTGAGCCTTCAATATTGTAATAGCGATGAGCGATGCCCCCAACCTTATGTTCTTAATTTTCATAGTGTATCACGGATATATTTTAAGTGCTAAAGTTCCATAAATTAGCGATACATGATACACATTGTAACTATGTAAATCCTCTCATCACTAATTGCTTGCAAACTATATGAGGAGAATTAGTGATGAGCAATGTCCTTATGTTTTATCACTCATCACAGATTTATTTCATAGCTTAAGTTCCAAATTAGTGATGAGCAATGGTATTCTTTGAGAGGTTTCTTTCACCAATATGATAAGATCTTATGTGCGATGTTTCTTGTACCATTGATTTTCATGTAGGTGTATGTGTCTAAATCTAATTTCTTCAATGTATCTCTCGTCGTTGATAGGAGCCAAGATGCAAAGTTTGAATTAGCAATGTGTGATGGAAGGATGAACGTGATTAGAGATGCACCATAGATCCAAGGGTTGATATTTCATCGTGGGGATGTTTACATCGCTGATAAGGCCAATGAAGGATGAGATGCATCCGTGATAGGTGTTGACTATTGATGAAAGGGAAATTTGGTAGAAACCAAAGGATTTCACATAAAATAAAAAGGAAAGTAGCGAGAGGACTGGAGAAACATTGATGTGGTTTTAAAATAGGATGATCCAATAGACTAAACCTCATTGTGGCAATATTTTCATTGCTGATTTTGAACACCCTAAATTTTGGGGAAGATCAATGATGACCGATCAAGTGTATAAGGAAATATTCTCTCTAAGAAACACTGGTCTTATATACTTTGCTGATATTAATTAAAAAGCATGAATTAGGTTAGCAATACATGCTAATTGTTAGATTACATATGATTTATCAAGATTAAAGAAGAACATGGCAGCATTTGAGATAGCATCATTGATTTCTAGGAGCAAATTGCTAATGGTCAAAAAATGATGCTCATAGCCACCTTAGATGAATTTTTAATTGTTTTAAGATCAACGGCCCAAATTCAAAGCCAGGTTGTTAAGTTATCAACTCGCTCATGCGAGGAGTTCTTGAATCATTAATTTTGCATGCTCCAATTTTCTATTTAATGCAAGTTGATCGTTGTTCATTTTCACCGTTTTTCCAGTCTAGAGTGAATGTAAGGAGAGGTGTGAAGAAGAGTGAGAGGCTATTTGTTTTTCTTGAGTTGCATATTGAGTGATCTTGTCTTGAGTAAGTTGGTTTAAATTGGGTTCTCTAGCCTGGTTAGGAATTTTTTCATTGGGTTGGTTACAATTATCTAGGTTTATAGGTGTGTCTCCCTGTAGCTCTGTCTTGAATTGTTAAATTTTTCTTGTTCTAGAGATGGGGAAAACTAGTGTGACAATTCAGCCTATTAGAAGGTCTAGCCAACTCAATGTATTTGAGTATCATGAGGATATAATTGAGCAGGAAGCCTAGGCTTCTCTTGAGGTTTCAAAGGGTAAAATGAGGGTTAGAGGTCATTAGAAGAAATCAATTGTGCAAAGTACTTACAACTTAAGAAACATGACCATTCCAAGAGAAATGGTCAAGTTCAAAGATAATGAACTGGCTCAGCTAGTGAAGAAGGCTAGGAAAAAAGATAAAATTCATAGTGCCTACATGGGTAAACAAAATTCTCCTATTGTGCTCTCTAATACTCCTTTGGACGTTGAAGGTGACACTGATTCAGGATATGGCTGGTACCTCCTTTCTTTAGTGCCATATGGGAGCTTTGATGATGAAGTGGTGATGGTCCCTCCAATTTCATTGAGGACAAGGAGCAGTTAGGCATTCTATAATGTCGACGACTCTAAATAGGGTCACCACCTTGTTTTTGTTTTTTATGACACCACAATCTTTGCATAGGAGGTATTTATTTTAGTATGTCCATGGTTTGTCTTTTTCTCTTACATGCTGATTTGGAAGTCCTCCGACCGATATGATATGGAATCTTTTTTGTTTCAACAATAAACGCGGTGACAACAACTAATGGTATCATGCACATTTGGTTTTCTTTTTTGCCTCCCCTATTCCCAAATGATTGCATAAGAAATCATCTGGGGAGTTCTTCGAGGATTCAGTTGAAACTAGGTTTTTGAAATGAACTGAAATGAAAATGAAATTGTAATTCAGCTAGATGCTTGTTGCTCCCCTATTTATAAAGGGGATTTAATGGTTGATTTGTGAGAGTTCAGAAATTTTGAGTCCAAAATAGGTCAAGGTGAATACTATGCTCTCAGAGCAAATAGAATGTAAATAGATACATTAGAAAATATATCATAAGCTAATCTAGGGCCAAAGTTATACTGTATGAAAATCTTAAATATGGTTTTACAAAGTAAATATCAGCAATAGAAAGAATGTTAGTTTTAAAATATTGCTCTCATGTGTATCTTTCTTCTAAATTATGAATGAAGTTATTGAGAATAATTTTGTATTTCTTCTATCATTTGCACCGAATGGATGAGTTTGTTTTATGCTTTAGTTCAATGAATTGATTAAATGCTAAAATTAGGTCATCAGTTTATAGGAAAGGGATATAGGATTTGGTAAGGAAGAAATATTTTGAAACATAGTGAGTTAGATGCTACAAAGTGGCATACTAATAGTCCATTAATTTCTGATGTTCAATCATAATTGTATTACTAATTGATTGCAAGTTATGACTTTGTTTTCCCTCAAATAGGGTGTTGATTGTTTTATTAGTTTATCTCATGGCCAACTGAGCTAGTAATGAATTTGGCCTAAGATTCAAGATGAAGACAAATTCATAACATACTCTAAATTACACTACCCCAACTTTTAGTATATAAACACATTCCCTAAAACAAATAATACTTTCACCTGAGGTTTGCCAAGCCTTTGATGAAGTGAGTTTCTTGAGGAAATGCATCTGTTTGAGGAAATTCTCTTGACCAAATTTGAGATATTATGATCATGCATAGGATTACCCTCCTGGGTCTCACAAGTCTCGAAGAGAAGAAGTTAGGTTCTAAGTGCTTTACTTAAGTGTTGGCCAATCCTCAACCTTGTTGATGATTGAGTTGTGTAAAATTCATAGGTAAGGACTGAGATTAAGTTCAGTTCTTAAAAAATCACCAACATAAATGGTGACTCCACTGGGGAGCATCAAAATAAAATCCATTCAAGAAGAGTAGAAAATAATGAATGACTATTTCAAGTGTTGAAGAAGTTCTAGATCTGCAAATTGATTTGTAGCAGCCCCAAATTCAAAATACTGTGAAGTGACTCTGTTGGAAGAACTTGGAGAAAGATATCCTTGCTTCAAAGGTTTTCCTCTTGTTGAAGAGGTGGTGACTCTACTCTACAATTTATACACATGAAGGGTTGTTGTTTGTTATTGTAACCGTATAGTGTTATATTCAAATTTACAGCAACTGGAGGTGTGAAGGTACATGGTTCTCTACATATTTTCATTTGTTGAACCTGTCATATTGAATGCAATTGTTGTTCCATTTAAAGTGTCTGTCTAAGTATTCACAAATTTTCTAGTATGGATGGTTAGAATGAATTTGTATATCTTTGGGATTTCTATCCATTCTCATTATCATATGTTTCAATCCCAAGTTACCACCATATTAGCAACTATCCTAGTGA
This sequence comes from Sequoia sempervirens, assembly GCA_007258455.2. Taxonomy (NCBI): domain Eukaryota; kingdom Viridiplantae; phylum Streptophyta; class Pinopsida; order Cupressales; family Cupressaceae; genus Sequoia; species Sequoia sempervirens. The sequence continues at coordinate 191,286 of VDFB02018813.1, read as the reverse complement.
TCCTTCATATTGTCATGGTTATGATTATGCACAATTAGTTAAACCCAGATTTGCATGTATCTATGGATTACCAAAGGGAAATAACCATGCCATTAGAAACCTTGGTGCACATTGTCAAGAAGCTTCATAAGTCTGATAATCTTCAAATAGTTGAAACCCCAAAGTACAAGAACCCAAGTGCGAACAAACCTAGGCTAAAGCTGGAATGGAAAGTTGTGTTTAAAAGGGGAATTAAAGAGTTGAAGAAAAGGCACCGAATGGCTATACAAGCCCAGTTAAGAGATAATCATACTAGATTTGCTAGCCAAATTGTTGCACCTTTTGTCAATTCTTTTGAATCATTATATGACCAGTTCGACTTGTCATGGATTGATTATAAGGTTAAAGTATGTCATCTCGAGTCTATAAGTAGATGCCTAGATTTAATGGATACAATGTGTGTGAAGGAGATGCACATGTCCAAAGTTTTTATAGCTTCATGGTGAAGCATTCATTTGGAGATCAGGATATGTGGATGATATTTTTTGTCAGATCTCTTGAAGCTAAAGCTAGAGACCAGTACTTAAGTTTTCCTGAGAAGTCTTTTCCTTGTTGGGATAAATTAGTGGATGCTTATAGAGAAGAATTTTCAAAAGAAACTTTTGACCTTGTCACAAAGTTAAAGAAGATTAAGGAACAAGATGAAGAGTCAAGCATTGCTTTAAGTCACAGGTTTGTTGTTGCTCTTTCACTAATCCTTGAAAGTTTTAGACCTAGTACATCAAATTGCATTCATATGTATTTTGAAGCTTTTGATGATGGATCTAGTGCATTATTAAAGGATTTCAATATATTGAGTATGCAGATGGCTTACACATGTTTAGACAATACAGGGAAAAAATGAGGAATGAATATGTGTAAGGTCTGATGTCTTCAGTTGTTGGTAAACATGCTAATGAAATTAGCAACTATATGAATATAAATGATCATATGTCTTTAGCTTTAAATCTAAACAAGTGCATAATTGAGAAGGAAGAAGTTAAGAGTGCTACAATGTCTACCATTGATGTTCATGATAGTGAAAATGTTTGTATCTATCCTCGAGAAAATGTAAATGACCAACTCAATGATGACATCCAATCCAATGTTGAAATGAAGAAAGATGTAGATTGTTGTTATGGCAGCCCAAAAGTAAGAAAGAATGAACAAATGGATAGCATGTCCTCTATGACAGATTGTGACCATGCTTTTGACAAGGTTGTTAGAAATTCAATCTCCTATGATTGGGAAAATATAGTTTATGATCAGCCAATTTAGTTTTCAGATTTTAATGATGGTGATATCATGGTATGTCTTGATTTACAACTTGGTATTGCATACAGTTCTATTGGAAGTCAAGAAGAAGAAGTAGTTGAAAGAATGGATCATAACAATGGTCTATTAAGCAGTGAAAAAAAATTAAATCTGTTGACCACTAAATATCAAAAATATGCACATGTGAGTTTAACCCACAATTGTTGTGTATTACTCATATTGATTTTGACAATGATGATAATCTTCACTATGCGAGATATGATGCATGGGTATTTGATCTTCCTCCCAGTTATGAACTAGTTGGTCAACATGATGATAATGTTGGTAAAGACAAACAACCATTTGATTTTAATGATGCATTGTATGATGAGTATGAAAGTGTACAGGCTAATGCAAGTTCAAAAATTTATTTTGAGGGTATGTGCAGGATCATCATGGAAAAAATAGGCCCTTAAGTGGCAAAAAATTCAGAAAAATCAGAGTTAGCAAACTTGACGTAAAAATTTGAATAAGTAATCTATATTATTTCAAAAATATGTAAGAACAAAATCTATAGCAAATTGAATGTAGTTTCTAAACTAATAGGTTTATTTTTAATTTTATTTTAAATCTATTTGGTGAAAATTTGAAATTTCAATGCAGTAGTACTTAAATTTCAGGGAAAAAATAAGTAGTAGGTGTTTGTCTAACCACCCTAACCACAATAAAATGACAATTCTTTTTATAAGATTTTAGAAATAACTAGAGGACTCATGTCCCGATGTGATGCATATTTTTTGTAAGTTTTTTTCCAAGTAAATAATTAATTATGAATTTTTTATTACAACTTTTTAAAAATATAAAAACTAGTTTGTCTGACCATGTTAACTTGGTCAAAATTTCATGAAATTCAATTTTTTTTTTAAATCCTATAGTATGCAAAGCATAGAATGTGACACATGTTTCGGATTCATAAAATGTGATACCATTTGAAAGCTATAGATTTTTTTCAATCAACCTATCAATCAAGACTTTAGTCATAATTCAAATAGAAAATGAATAATATTTATTTATTAAATTCAAAGTCAAGCATAATTTATATTGGTGGAAAGCTGAGAATCTCCTTTAAAAACCATTTTTGTCTCATCAATTTTGGGTAAAAAAAATGTGGTCAACCACATACCTTACACATACCCATTATATCACCACTTTTTGGCCCATCATTATCCTTCACATACCCTTGATGAGTTAGAAACAACAGATAACCATGAAGTTTATATATTTGATAAGCCAAATTTTGAGAATTTTAATGCAGATTTGGATAAGTATTTGTTTCCTAATTTAGATGAGCCTAGTTATGAATCTTTTCATGTGGATATGGATGTTGATTTCAAAGTAAAAACATATTATCTTTTTGAACCATAATTGCTCACTTTTGAACAAGTTTTGAATGTTGAAGATGTTGATATGTTATGTTTAGAAGATATCAAAGTGAGTAAGGATGAGGATAAGTTAGAGATTCTTGATGATTCTCTATACCAGCATGTTGGGGCATAGAAAAAATATGTGCCAAAATGTGAGTGTATCTCTTTACATACACTTGGAGATAGTTTGCATGATGTACACAATCTTTTTATTAGTTCTTATAACTATTTCATCTTTGACATGCAAACTACTAATTAGATTGTGCTTGGTAGTACTAGACATGTGGCAGAATATGAGTGCCATTTTTTTCAGCTGGATGAAATTTTCTTACAATGTGGTAACATGCAAAACATTGAAGAGACAATGATTCATATGATAAATGTCATAAGTTTTTGCCACACAAAAATCAATATTTTGATGGTATGCCTGATTTTTAGATGCTTGGTAATTGTGAATTTGTTGATAATATTGTATATGTTGAGTTGTTGAGAGATGCTGGCATTTTTAATTAGGTAGATTGCAGTGATATTTTCATATTGGTTTCAATGAAAAGTGATGAGAACTTTGTCTATGATAGAGGTAAGAAGAGACCTACAATTCTTGGTGGCCTTGGGCCATTAGATATGGTTTGACTTGTCAAACTAGAGAAGTAGGGGGTAGAGATGACCTTTGGACTTTGTCATGCAATGAGGTAGGCACCTGTTCTACTTCTCCAAAAGATCTGAATTCAAAAAAAAAATGTTCCATCTCGAACCCTTGTTACATTTCGATGTAGGGTTGTTCTCTGAGGGTTTAGGATTTTATTCTTTATAATTGCTTGTAACGTTCTATTTGTTCGTTGACGTCATGTTTCCCATTTATGGTCATTTTAAAAACTCTCTTATGTCTATCACTATCGTCAAGTGATTGGTCCCTATTGCCTAGGTCTGAATTTCTAAATTTTATAAGGTTTAGTTAAGGGCCTTTTTGGCCTTTACATCCTTTGTATTTCATGACATAGAATTTTTGAGCCCATTTTCTCATGTCATCCTCGAGGCTCCCCTTCATTAGAAAAAATTAAGTGCATGTGCTTGGGGTTTTCACTTAAGTCTCGATGACCATCATACTTTTATCGCCCATCACTGATCTTTTAAAAATGTATGTCTCAAATCAGCAACTAGCGATGAGCAGCAGTTCTTTGTTCTCGCTCATCACAAATAGCTTCCAGAGCTCTTAAATTGAATGTGTGATGAGCGATGTTCCTTGTATTGCTAAGGGATTGCTTATCGCTAATTGCTTTTGAGCCTTCAATATTGTAATAGCGATGAACGATGCCCCCAACCTTATGTTCTTAATTTTCATAGTGTATCATGGATATATTTTAAGTGCTAAAGTTCCACAAATTAGCGATACACGATACACATTGTAACTATGTAAATCCTCTCATCGCTAATTGCTTGCAAACTATATGAGGAGAGTTAGTGATGAGCAATGGCCTTATGTTTTATCACTCATCACGGATTCATTTCATAGCTTAAGTTCCAAATTAGCGATGAGCAATGGTATTCTCTGAGAGGTTTCTTTTGCCAACATGATAATATCTTATGTGCAATGTCTCTTGTACCATTGATTTTCATGTAGGTGTATATGTCTAAATCTGATTTCTTCACTGCATCTCCTGTCACTGATAAGAGCCAAGATGCAAAGTTTGAATTAGTGATACATGATGGAAGGATGAACATGATAAAAGATAGGCCACATATCCAAGGGTTGAGATTTCATCATGGAGATGTTTACATTGATGATAAGGTTGATGAAGGATGAGATGCATCCATGATAGGCGATGACTATTGATGAAAGGGAAACATGGTAGAATCCTGAGGACTTCGCATAAACCAAAAAGGAAAGTAGTGAGAGGACTGGAGAACCATTGATGTGGTTTTAAAATAGGATGATCCAATGGACTAAACTTCATCGCTGTAATATTTTTATCACTGATTTCACCCTAAATTTTGGGGAAGATTAGCGATGAAGTGTATAAGGAAATATTCTCTCTAACAAACATTGGTCTTATGTACTTCACTGATATTAATGAAAAATCATGGATTAGGTTGGCGATACATGTTAATTGTCAGATCGCATATGATTTATCAAGATTAAAGAAGAATGTAGCAATATTTGAGATAGCTTAGCTGCTTTCTAGGAGTATGTTGCTAATGGTCAAAAAATGATGCTCATGGCCACCTTAGATGAAGTTGTAATGTTTTTAAGATCAACAGCCCAGATTCAAAGCCAATTTGTTAAGTTATCAACCTACTCGCATGAGGAGTTCTTGAATCATTAATTCTCTATGCTCCAATTGTCTATTTAATGCAGGTTGATCACTATTCATTTTCACCATTTTTCCAATCTATAGTGAATGTAAGGTGAAGTGTGAAGAAGAGTGAGAGGTTTTTTTTTTTCTGAGTAAGTTGGTTTTAAATTGGGTTCTCTAGCCTGGTTAGAAATTTTTGTGCAGGGTTGGTTACAATTGTCTAGGTTTATAGGTGTGTCTCCCTGTAGCTCTATCTTGAATTGTTAAATTATGCTTGTTCTGGAGATGGGAAAACTGGTGTGATAATTCAGCTTGTTAGAAGGTCTAGCCAACTCAATGTATTTGAGTATCATGAGGATATAACTAAGCAGGAATACCAAACTTCTCCTAAGGTTTCAAAGGGTAAAAGGAGGGCTAGAGGTCATAAGAAGAAATCAATTGTGTAGAGTACCTATAGCTTCAGAAATAGGACCATTTCGGGAGAAATGGTCAAGTTCAAAGGCAAGGGACTAGCTCAGTCAGTGAAGAAGGCCAGGAAAAAAGATAAAAGTCATAGAGCCTACCTAGGAAAACACAATTCTCCTATTGTGCTCTCTAATACTCCTTTGGACGCTGAAGGTGACATTGATTTAGGATATGGCCAGTACCTCATTTCTTTGGTGCCATATAGGAGCTTTGACGATGATGTGGTGATGGTCCCTCCAATTTCATCAAGGACAAGGAGTGATCGGGCATTCTCTGATGTCGACGACTCTGAATAGGGTCACCACCTTTTTTTTGTTTTTGATGACACCATGGTCTTTGCATAGGAGGTAATTGTTTTAGTATGAACATGGTTTGTCTTTTTCCCTTCCATGCTGATGTGGAAGTCCTCCAATTGATATGATATGGAATCTTTTTTGTTTCATCAATAAACACAGTGACAGCAACTAATGGTATTATGCATGTGTGTTTTTATTTTTGTCCTCCCCTATTCCCAAATGATTGTGTAAGAAACTTCCTGGGTAGTTCTTCGAGGAGTCAATTGAAATTAGGTTTTTGAAATGAACTGAAATGAAAATGAAATTGTAATTCAGTCATATGCTTGTTGTTCCCCTATTTATAAAGGAGATTTAATGGCTGATTTGAGAGAGTTCAAAAATTTTGAGTCCAAAATAGGTCAAGGTGAATACTATGCTCTCAGAGAAAATAGAATGTAAATAGATACATTAGCAAATATATCAAAAGCTAATCTAGGGAAAAATTTATACTGTATGAAGATCTTAAATATGGTTTTACAAAGTAAATATCAGCAATGGAAAGAATGCTAGTTCTAAAATATTACTCTCTTGTGTATCTTTCTTCAAAATTATGAATGAATTTATTGAGAATAATTATGTCTGTCTTCTTTCATTTGCACTGAATGGATGAGTTTGTTTTATGCTTCAATTCAATGAATTGATTAAATGCTAAAATGAGGCCTTTGATTTATAGGAAAGGGATATATCATTTGGTAAGGAAGTAATATTTTGATACACAATGAGTAAGATTCTACAAAGTGGCATACTAATAGTCCATTAATTTCTAATGTTCAATCATAAATATATTACTGATTGATTGCAGGTTATGACTTTGTTTTCCCTTAGATAGGGTGTTGATTGTTTTATTAGTTTATCTCATGGCCAATTGAGCTAGTAATGAATTTGGCCTAAGATTCAAGATGAAGACAAATTCATAACATACTCTAAATTATACTGCCCCAACTTTCAATATATAAACGCATTCCTTGAAACAAATAATCCTTTCACCCAAGGTCTGCCAAGCCTTTGATGAAGTGAGTTTCTTGAGGAAATGCATCTATGTGAGGAAATTCTCTTGACCAAATTTGAGATATTATGATCATGCATAGGATTACCCTCCTAGGTCTCTCAGAGCCCAAAGAGAAGTTAGGTACTAAGTACGTTACTTAAGTGTTGGCCAATCCTCAACCTTGTTGATGATTGAGTTGTGGAAAATTCATAGGTAAGGACTGAGATTAAGTTTGGTTCTTAAAAAATCACCAATATGTCCCAACTAAAATTTTGCTTGATATTACTTTCTCACAAAAATATATACTTAAGCATTCACCCAATGGTCCTCCTTACATAGCTAAAAGAATCAATGACAAGCCTACTAATGGGATATTAATTGATCTCATCTATGTAGAGAATGTGATCACTGAATAATTCCTATTTGTGCATGATGTATATCAAGATACATATGAAAAACTGAAAGCATGGATCAAAATGCATAATGGTTATGTGTGCCCTACAATTGGCTCAATAAATCTCCCTCTAAAAGTTTGACCGAAAGAATTAATTGTCCCATTCACCATCATCTCATCATCGGACCAATTGCATGTGAATTTATGCTATCCATGGCTTTTCTCTGTGAATGTCATCACATCGGTTGTGCATAAATGCTTAAAGTTTCCATTTGGCAATGAGATATTTACAGTGCATCATAATTTCTTTAATCCTTTGTCTTTCCATGTGAATTTTTCATTGGATTTCTTTTGGCCTAAGCCTATTCAACCTATTAGACCCTATGAAGACTTCTTTTCAAATCATATCAAAATTTTAAGGAAAAGTCTTATCCCTCAACAATATGCCTCAAATCATGATTGAACCAAAATCCCTTACAAGTACCCAAGAGCGGCCTATTACAAATCCTTCACCCACTTCATATAAGAGAGCACAAGATAACCAAACCAATCCCGATATGCCTCCTAAAGTCAAAAAGTTTACAAAGCTAAAGGGAAAGTGGTTTAACAACCTCCGATGCTTCCTTTCATTCATCCCTTAAGGGAAGAAAAGAAACCTATGGTTGATAAACTCACTCCTACACAAACACAACTTGAAAACCTCATGAAAATAAATTGAAATGCTAGAGAGCATAGGCATAGATTTCATGTTATTACTTGTTCATTACAAGCAAAAGAAGAAGAAAATAACATAGAAAATTAAAATCCAAACTTATCTCCTGTAAGGCATGATGTCTCTTCACCCTCACCATAGCATAGACATGAACAAACTTCTATGGATATTGTCTTTAGACCTCCCATTGTGATTAATCTAGATGATAACATTGAAATTGCTAAGAATAATGAGGAAATGCATAATGAGCTAAATCTAATTTTTTCCTCTTCTATGAACTTAACATTTTTTTATTCTACTAATAATATTGTTGAACTTGGTGTGTGTCTTAGTTTGACACTTGGCATTATCCCTTTGGCTAGTTTTCCTCCTTTCGCATATACTAAACAAGATTGGGATGCAAATGACCTGCTATAGGTTGACTCGCATGTGCCTTACTAGTATTTTTTTTTCATGTTTCTTTGTGTGATTTCATGTGCGTAATGTGATCCCCCATACTATTCTATTTGATGTATTTATCTTTTCATGTGCATTCTTCTATATGTATATGCATTCTTCTCTATATCATAAACATTGTATCTTGTCTTATGTTTCCTTTTGGGGATGACACAAGGCATCGAGACATTTAGGTCTCTTCCATATTGACCTGAAGGAATCTTCTTTGTTTTTGCTCCCCATGTGTCATTCTTCCTATTTTGTGAGTATTTGGGGAATGATGATGTTTCTATGCTCTATAGCAACATTGTAACAAAGATATACTAACCTTGAATCCCTAGATCCCTTATGTGTTTTTTGGGGCAACCCCTTCCTCTTACATGATGCAACTTTATTTGGAAACATTTGACTTGGCATAGGGATTTTCGAGTAAGCTCTCATGTCTTCGTCTACTTTAAAGTTATTGCTCATAGCAATGGTGTTAGTAATTCCTTTAAAGTGTGGGCATACATCGGTGTCCTCGCATTATTTGTGTGATTTTCTTGCTTCTTGTGATGTGTTATTTTCTTAGTGGTGTCATTGGGTTTGACATCCTCCAAGAGTGTGATATTTCTTAGCATATGAATTTCCTCTTAGTGGTGATGCTATGCATTGCATTCTTTAAGTTGCAAAAAAATTATCTTGGACTTGTCCTCTCTTGGAGACATTAGGCACGATGATCCCTAAGAAGAAGACCTTGCACAAACTAAGCAAGATCCCTTTGAACAAAACCAATTATAATGTTCATAAGCATTTAGCATAATACAACTTGTTAACCTTGTGAAGCTCAAAATCGAAACATGTGTGGTGCCCTATCATATTTGTCAAAATGATAGCTTCGATATGTTAAGTATTGTGAGAATCGATATAGAGGCATGAATTTCTTACTAAGCCACTTTCTTGGGGGCTTACCTAATGGAAAACATGAGATTCCATTAGCTTGTGTGAGTGTATGTGTTGTTTACATAGTGGACATTGATTTCTGCTTGTGAACGAGAAGGAAAAACAACCATGTTCCACATATCTTGGAACACTTGAAGCTTGATCCACCCCTTCCTTGCACAAACATCTTTGTTTCACATCCTCTTGGGATAGTCGAAGCTTTATCTGCCTCTCATTTTGTTCTCCTATGCTTTGATAGTGTATAATTGAGTATCTATGTCATTTTCGCATACATAAGTTTCTTGAATGTCTACTTTAGTGTGATTTTTACATGGGGTCATCCTCTCACTAAAGTGGGGGCTAAATGTAGTGTAGGAAAAGTATCTATTTTTCACACTTAATTTGGGAAATAATATTAAATAAAAGGACAAAATTATGCCTTAATTTAGTGTAGTAATATGTATTTTACATATTCACATTAAGTTTAGGGCCCTATTAAATAAAATGTACTTAATTGTACCTTATTTATGGTGTTGCAAGTTGTACCTTTACACTTTCACACTAATCTAGGGCTTTATTAATGAATAGAGATTATTTTTCCTAAATTGGCCCTTTAAATTCAAATCTAAGCATGATTAATTGAAATTTCCGAAGGGTAAAACTCAAAATTAATCAATGCCATAACATAACACTTAACATTGGAGAATGTGTGTCCTAGGTAAGTGACCTAGGACCCATTCTCCCAAGGAAGAATGGGTCCTCACTAAGGCCTAAGACCTACATTTCAAATATGTTTTTCATGGTATTTCAATGATTTCAAATGTGTATTCACATATCAAATTTTGTTATTTGAATTTTAGGAATTAATGTTAACATATGTATAAATAAGAGGTCATTTCACTATGTTTCATCATAAGACTTTCAAGCATCCTAGAATTTTTATGTGACTTCATGAGATCAAGCTAGAGAATTATCAAGAGCATTTCAAGGCATTCGGGAGTAGATTTATAGAAGAATTATTACAACAATCAAGATCCATTACCATGTCAAAGTCATGAATGTTTTTTGAGCCAATATGTTGATGTAGTGTTTAAGATCCATTCAAATATTCAAAGGAATTGTTTCAAATCAAGATCCACATCCATTGAAGTCATTTCATGCAAGTTGTAGATCCATATTCCATGGTTCAAACAAGGGTTTGGTGAGTCATGACATTGCTTGTTCATTCATCATTTCTTGTCATGCTATTTCATTTCGTTACAAGGTTTAATTACCAAATTGGGGATTGACCAAGGAAAACCCCTATTTGACACCTAACAAAACAACATTTTTCCCTCTTGATGTGTGTTTGCAGATTAGGTGGAAGATATATTGAAGAGAAAAATTTCAAAGTTATCAAAGTTGCATTTATTGTCACTATTCTAGCAATTTCACATAAATTGGCCTACAAAATTTATTTTTGGCTTTTTGACTGTGATATTCGAGAATCTGGGAGTGTAGACACAGTAGAACAAAACCCAAAAATAGATTTTCAGGAGCCCTAGTAAGGACCCATTCACCATAGGGTGAATGAGTTCTAAGTTTGCTTTGAAAAGACACTTTTGGTGACTAGTACACATCACTTTCCCATTCTCAAATCTGCAATTACACTTTTGGTTCCATAAGAATTGAGTTTAATCTTCTAGATGCTCTTTATAGATTGTAATTTGGAGTTTTTTTTCTATTTTTAATCTTTCTCTCCAAAGTGTTGTTTAATCAAGACCAACGTCTTTGCATAAAAAAACAATTATAGATTCACATGCCTTGATTTGACTCACCTTTCAATTGATAGTCATTTCATTGTTTGGATCTCATTTCCTAAATGAAATTAGAGAAATAGGTCCATAATTTGTTCATCAATCTACATTTTGGTGAACGCCCCTATTTTTCTATATTTTAGTTCAAATCTCAATACTTTGTATCATATATTCATTACTTCATAGCTTATGTTTTCATGAATTGTGCATTCTACATTCTACTTAAAGTTATTTTCATGAATTGTGCATTTAACAATTATATTTATGTAGTGTCTTTTTAGACGTTATAAGTAAATGAGGGTATTTTTTGGTAATGGGTTATTCCTTACAAACCCCATTTACAAATTCAATAAAGTGTGTGTTCATTTACTATTTTCAGTTATTTCTCAGGGTTTATATTTGTCATTAACTTTCACCACCTTGACTGCTACCTAATAGATGATCATACCATATGTGTGTAGAAAATAATGCATTTTTCTACTTAGACCTTTTTCTTAATAATCCATGTGTATTTGTATGCATTCATATAATTGTATTACTAGACTTACTAATTGTATTCTTAATATCTCAGGATTGTGTTGCCAGCTAAATACAATAGAATACATCTTAATTTTGGAGCTACTCTTGATATGTATATATATATATAAACATATATAGATAGATAAACATATATATACATATATATATGCATCTATACATGTAAAAATGCATAGTTTGTATGAATGTGTTTATATATGTCAATTGAATACAATAAAAAACATCTTCATTTTCAGTTATTTCGCAAGGTTTATATTTTTCATTTATTTCATAAAAGGCTCCTTTATATTTTGTGTCTCTTGTTAATTCAAAAATTGATATAAGCATGTAGAATCATCTGTTAGACTCCTTTATATTCAAAATAAGTGTACATATCATCTTGCATTTTCATTGTATATATGTTTTTGCATCCTTTGGCTATCGAATATAACACAGTAGCATTCATTTACTATAAAATGTGTTAGTAATTATTGTTAAATTTTTTACCTATGTTGAAATCTCAATACTTTGTGTGATCGATGAATTAGTACGGGTTAACCACACTTGATCCATGAGGAATTGAAGTGCAATTTAGCCACTAAACCTCAATCGGACCAATAAAATCATTCAATGTAAATCAAAGTGGAAGCCATTAAAAATTAACATGTTAAACTACAACAACTTTTGAAATACCAACTCTAATCCATTGAAACTTATTCTATTGGGGGATTGGTGTTGTGTTGATGTGAAATGACGACCCTTTCCCAATCTTGTGATCAATGAGCCTATTTCAGTAAATTCTATGGAAGAGAATCGATGAAACCCTTGTGATTGATGTATGAAAACCTAGTTTATGCTAAACTAAACATGATGAAAGCAAATTACCATGATTTAATGCTAAAAATGCACTGATTATGCTATTGCTAAGCTCATCTAAGCTAAATCTATGCTAAAAGATGAAAAACCCTAATTTATAAACAAGCTAAGATGGATGCATGGAAGCCATTAATGAAATATTGAAGCTATTATGCAACTAAAATGAACTAAAAATAAGCTAAATGTGTGCAAATTGAGAGTATGGATGTGAGTAAATTCAACAACATGACTTTGCAATAAAAGATGGATCAATTTGTCTCCAAATAGTGATCTATTTATAGGAGAGAAAATGAGGAATGAATGGTTGAGATCAAAAATCTTAATCAACGATTCAGGATAAAAATATGAGAGGCATGGATCATGGATTCTCATCAATAGATGAGAATTCAAGATAAAGATCAATCAAAGGCTCACAATTACCTCAAACAAACACACTTTTGACTTGCTCACATAGGTCAAAGGTAACTTGCTAGAAAGGTAAGAGGGTTAACTTTCTTTTGAAGTTAAGTGAGTTGATTGGAGGAGAGGGAATATTCCTTAGAATATTCCATTAGGGTGAGGAAAAAGATGATTTAACAAATTAAAACAAAGTTTTAATTGTGAAAAAGGATAAATAATATTCCATGGGAATATTCCCTTTGATTAGAGGAATAATAAGTTTAATTGACAATTGTTCACAAGGTTTAATTTATGCAATTAGGGGATTAGAAGAATTAAGAGATATTTATCAAATTAGATGATTTAATAAATAGGGGAGGGGTGAAATGATATTTAATTAAATGACTTAGGGGTATTTAATTAAATAAGATGACTTAGGAGATTAAATTAAATATTTTTATGTATTAAATTTAATAAGATGAAGTGTTAGTACGAAAAGAGATGAATTAACCTAATTTAATTAATTAGGCCAAATAGATAAAAATAATGTAATTAATTAATTAGCTAGGCTAATTAAATTAACTAAGAGAAAAGAAGATGGATAAAGAGGAAATGATGTTAATAAATCCAATTTGAGTGTATGATATTGATTAAGACATTTTTCAATGTCTACACTTTGTATCATATATTCTTTACTTAACAACTTACTTTTTCATTGTACTTTGATATGTTCACGCAAAGATATATCTAACTATGCATATATACATGTGTACATTTAAATACATATAAATATGTACGCATTTATATGTCTATATATATGTGTGTGTGTATTTATACATGTATATATACAAGTATACATATAATTACACACACACACACACACACACACACACACACACACACATATATATATATATGCATACATGTATATATATCTATTTAGGTACATATGCATGTAAACCCTCAATGATATGTTGGTGTCTTCTCTCCATGGTCTGAGGTAACGACAAACATCATTCTCCTTTCAAAATGTAAAAAATGGTACTCCTGAACCTTATTATTTAGCATTTTTATATACCCCTAAAGGGTTTCGTGGATGTTTGATATTTGTATATTTTACAATAGAGTACCATACATATATCATCTTACATTTATATTGTACTATTCAAAATTCGTATCCTACATTCTAAACTTAACAACTATCATTTTCATTGTACTTTTAGATATTTCTTGGTTAATTGATGGAGGCCTCCATTTTATGTATCTCGGTTAATTCATAAAATCCAAGCACGTATTTTATGTCATAAAATTGTATACTTAAACATGCAATTTAATTATATATGTATATATACACACGTATATATATGTATGTATACACACACATAAATGCATATGTATACATATATATATATATACATATATGTATGTATGTATATATATCTATATATGTATAAACGTATGTATATATGTATGTATATATATGTATGTGTATGTATACATACGTAAATATAGATACATATGTTTGTATATATGTGTGTGTATATATGTGTGTGTATATGTGTGTGTGTGTGTGCATATAATCAGTCTTAAGCTTTGAATAGTTTAATACCTTTGAAATGGCTAGTCTTCGTCTTCATATGTATGACCGCATATAAAGATATTTGTATGTACATACATACATACATATACATATAAAGATATTTGTATGTACATATACATACATATATATATATACAAATATATATATGTATGTATGTAGGTATGCATGTATGTATGTATCTATACATACACATATGAATTTGTCCACTATCTATGAATATGTGAAGTTTAAATTGGAAACTAGACACAAAATAAAGTTTTACAGTATGCCATTTCTTCCATACACTCCCAACATCTTCAAATGCTAAGACTTGACATTCTGCCAATTCTTCGGTATCACCATAATAGGATGCTTCTTCTTCTTCTTAAAAAAGGTCTTCCCCAAATCATGTAGGCAATAATGAAATCATAGATTGATCATCCATCAACATATCATAAGACCCAAAAATCTTCCTCTTGGCCTCAAATGGAATATAATCATTCTTAAGCATTTAATGCTTTAATACCTTTGAAATGGGTAAGGTTTCATCTTCATATGTATGACCACAACTTCAAATGCAAAGGCTTGACATTTTGCCAATTCTTCAATCTCATCATAATAGGATTTTTCTTCTTCTTAAAAAAGGTATTCCCCAAATGATGTAGGCAATAATGGAAGCACAGATCAATCATCCATCAATGTATCATAAGACCCACAATTGGCCTCAAATTACATATAATCAGTCTTTACCTTTGAAATGGGTGATATTTCATCTATGATTATCTGAAGTTTAATTCTGCCAATTCTTCCATACACTACCAACATCTTCAAATGCAAAGGCTTGTGATTCTTCCAATTCTTTGGTATCATCATAATAGGATGATTCTTCTTCTTAAAAAATTTCATCCCCAAATCATGTAGGCAATAATGGAATCACACATCGATCATCCATCAACAAATCATAAGACCCACAAACCTTCCTCTTGGCCTCAAATGGCATATAGTCAGTCTTAAGCTTTGAATGCTTCAATTCCTTTGAAATGGGTAAGCTTTCATCTTCATATTAATATATATGTATGTATGTATATATATATATATATATATATATATATATATATATACATACATATATACATATATGTAAGTATGTATGTATGTATGTATGTGTGTATGTATGTATGTCTATATACATATGTATATGAATTTATCTAGATGTGTATGAATATATGAAGTTTCAATTGGAAACTAATCCACCACTACACCCAACATGCCTATTAATTGTCCAGTGAATGCGTAGTGGTGCCTGGTGTTAAGGCTTGGGGATTAATGTGTAGGTGTGGACTATTATGATTATTAACACAAACCTTAAACGTTAACCTGTGAATTTGACCCATTCAATTTTTATCGTATATGAATGATAAAATTGTTATAATTGTACCCTACTATTGACACAATTAGGGACTTTTTTAAATATTAATCGGTGCTTATAGCGAAAGGCTATTGGATCTTTTATGTTTTGCAAAGTATATGTATGTATATGTTTCTATGAATGTATGAATGTATGATTATGTTTTTTATGAATGTATGTATGAATACAAACATGTAAAAAAAGTTATTTATATAAGGGTCCCCAAATAAACATCAAATCCAAATATAATGCAAAATTCAGTCAATTCACCTTTAAAAAATCTATGTAAATGGAAACTACAAATTCAAATGATTGGATCATCTCCCAAAAAATTAAAATTTGAAACATAACAACCAAGATGTATTCTATTGTATTCAGATGGCAACACAATCCTAAGAAATTAAGAATACAATTATATGAATGAATACAATCAGTAGGTCCACACATACAATTATATGAATGCATACAAATACACATGGGTTATTAAGAAAAAGGTCCAAGAAAACAAATACATTAATTTTTGTAGACATATGGTCAAACCCACAAGATTCCTCATCATTTTTTCACATAAAATCATGAAACCATGGAGGGTTTACCAAATTTTTAGTGTGTGTTGAAATGGAGAGTAGGAAGTAATCATTTTACCCCAAAAAACCATGGGAAATAATCCACCACCAAACCCAACCAATTGAAACATCACATATATATATATGAATGTCTATATCTATATATATGTATGTGTTTATATATATGTATATATATATATATATATATGTTTGTAAGTATCTATATATATACATATATACACACACATATACATATATATGTATATGTATATATATGTACATATATACATATATATAGATCCAAACATACATAAAAATCTATGTATGTCAATATTTGGGTGCAGTTATAGCAATTTCATTATTCATAAACACCCAATAGTGAATGTGTAAAGTTTAGGGGTTGATGTTGGAGGTTCAGGTTAGCACTCGTAATAGTCTGGAACTACACATTAATCGCCAAGGCTTAACACCTGACACTGTTACACATTCACTCCAATAAGTACACTATGTACTACCTCTTCATCACCATGCTTATATGAAATAACATTCCAAAATTATTGCATAATTTAACCTAAAATATATATTGAAATAACATGATAGCAATAAAACTTTATATGTATATTGAAAGTTATGAAATTATAATACTATAAATTCAAAAAAACACAATTAAAAAAAAATCTAAAAAAATTCAATAGCACACAAGGAGTCTTAAGGTTTACAAAAAAATATAGTAGCACACAATGAAATCACAAATTTCACAAAAAAGCATTGGTGCAGGGGCACCCATAGGGTTACATGCCTCCAAGGGTCAAGAAGTGGAATTTTTCTATGTTTTGTGTTGTTTTCATGTAATAAGGTATTCTTAGACCATTTCATGTTTGTTGGAGTCTAGGCTGAGTCCTTAGGTGTAAGGTTATGAACAAATGAAAAAGTTTTTAAGGTTGCATAATGTTGTCAAACAACTTTTTTGCATTTTTTTGTCAAAAGTGAACTTAATGTTGTTTTTTTAATCCATAATTTGAATTATGGTTGATGACCATTAGAATATGGTTGTAAATGCTTGAAAAGGCCTTGTATAATTGACCATGGGGTTGTTATTGAAGTTTTGAAGTGGAAGAAATAAAAGAATTTTGTTTTTTTCCACAATTCCTAATATTTCTTCATTATTCTTCTATTTTGTACAGATTTGTACGATCTTGCACTGATCCAAAACCAATTTTGGATGAAAGAGAATTGAATCTACTCTCCTTTGGCATTGGTTGCATGTAATTTCATTGAGATTCAAGCAAGTTGTGTTAATTTTTCTTCAGACTGGTCTAAACCCTAGGTACCTAGGTAACCAGTGAGTGAATAAAATGCATAAAACTCCATTCCACTGGTATAAAACTCTAAAAATTAGTGGAATGGACTATCTTGATGTGTATTTTGATGTTTCTAAGTTGCAGAGGTAGGAGAATGAGTTTGGCATGTGTGAAGATGCTTGAAGGCTTGATATATCTATGTATTAGACCTAGGAACCCTAGAGACTTAGGGAATTTGTTGCAAGGCTATTAGAGAATGATCCTTGTGGTATTTGTTGATTTAGGACATATGTGATGTGTTTGAAGTTTTGGAGTAGGAGTTGAGACCCATTGAATCCCTTAACCCAACTATAATATGCCTACTTGCCCAACTAGGCCCAGTCAAAAGGAGGAGAGTCAGTTTTTGAGCCTTTCCATACAAAGGAACCCTACCTCATTTTGAGATATGTGTATGAAGAGCCAAATGTGTATCCAAAATGGGTCACCTTTTCTGTAGGTTGGGTCTATGCCAAACGATAAGTGAAAAAATTCCTTTTTGAAAGGCTATAAGAAAGAATGGTGGTTTATGAAGGAAAGCCCATCAATTGATCACTAAGGGTTTTCAAGAGTGGTTGTTTGAGTGTGCTAGAACTTTCCATACCCCTACTCTGCATCAAATTGGTATCAGAGTGTAGGTTGGTTTGAAGAGGGAAAAGTTGAAGTTAGGAGAAGCAAGAATGCCTCCAAAAGGGAATCCAATCGCTAGAGAGGTGAATGAATTGAAGGGGAGACATGCAATAGAGTTGAGACAAGTGAAGGAGTTGATAGAAGCCCTTGCAACTAGGCTTGTTGTAGTTGAAACAAGTCAAAAAAGAGGAATGGTCACAAGAGACTTGAGTGACTAAGAAGGAGAAGAAGGGGAGGATGAAAACTCCCAAGAAGGATCTGAGGAAGAGATGGATCTTGGTGACTTGAGAATGGAAAAGATATTGAAGGAAATCAAGGGAGAAGATCCCAAGATAAAGATGGATTTACTAGTGTATGGAGAAAAATTGGATAGTGGAGCTCCTAGATTGGATAGGAGCACTAGACAACTACTTTGAATATGAAGATGTACCAGAAGAACAAAGGGTGAAGTTGGAAAAGACAAAATTGAAGGGCAATGCCTTACTTTGTAGGAGTATGTGCAAGATGAGAGGAGAAAGAAGGGAAAATCTAAAATCACCTCTTGGGATACGATGGTTGCTAAACTCAAAGGAAAATTCCTACTTGGTGACTATGCCATTCAATTGTTTAGGAAGCTTCAAAACCTTAAGCAAAAAGATATGGATATGAAGGCCTATATAGAGGAGTTCTACAAATTGAGCATAAGAGTAGGCCATGTAGAAGATGATGTGGAGAAAGTTTCAAGGTATATCAATGAGTTGAGATACAACCTTCAGAATGAACTAAGCCTCACAAACACAAGAATGATAGAAGAGTGTTATCAATTGGCCATAAAGGCTAAAGATAAGTTGAGGAGAAGGAAAGAAAAGAAAAGAAGGGGTAGAGGAAGGAATTCTAGAGGAAGAGGAACGTTTGTTGGTAGGGGGCAGTCCCAAAGATCACAAGGTGAAACAAGCAACAATAAAAATAAAAAAATACTTAAGGGGAAGCTTTAGAGGAAGAAGACCCAACAATAGGGGCAGATTTGGAGGCCAAAGAGGAGGATCAAGTGGATTCACTAAGAAATTTTATAAGTGCAATAAATTTGTAGGCCATCAAGAATGGAAATGTACTGAAAATTAGTCCACCAATTCATGTGGAGGAGAAAGAAGAAATCAGTTTGTACAAGGAGAGTATAATGAAAATGTGAATTCTCCATCACATAATTTTGATCCAAAAGTTGGTGAGTCTCTCATTGTGGTGAGAAGGACTTTGATCAAAGTACTAATGGAGAAGGAGACACCATCTAGAGAAAGTCACTCTTCAGAACTGCATGTAAGTGCCTAGGTAAATGTTGTAAAGTTGTGATTGATTCTCGTAGTACTGACAATTTGGTTTCAGTTGAAATGGTAGAAAAGCTTAAGTTGAAGAGAACCCCTCATACCACTCCATACATAGTCTCTTGGCTTAAAAAAGGGTAGCAAGTAGTTGTGAATGAACAAATTTGGATATATTTTTACATAGGGGGATATAAGGATAAGGCCTTGTGTGACATAATTCCAATGGATGTTTTCCATTTTCTTTTGGGTAGACCTTGGTAGTATGATAGAAAGGAAATCCATGATGGTAGGAAAAATATATATGTCATAGAAAAGGATGGGGTTTCTTACACCCTCACACCATTGAAAGATGAGAGACAAGATTCCCAAGTAGGGTCTAGTGTGATGTTGGTCAATGAAAAGTTCTTAAAGACCGTGGAAGAGGAGAATGTGGGTTTTTCCATCATAGTAAAGCCTAGATATGTCATGGCAGCAGAAAAGAAAGAGGATTTTCCTTTAGAGGTCAAAACATTGTTGAAAAAATATGTTGATATAGTGGTTGATGAGATTTCTAACAACTTGCCACCTATGAGGGACATTATCCACCACATTGATTTCATTCTAGGGGCTAGTTTTCCTAATAAATTTTCTTATAAGATGACTCCACAACAAAATGAGGAGATTAAGAAGCAAGTGCAAGAATTACTTGATAAGGGGTTGATTAGGGACTCATTGTGTGATTCCCACAGTTCTAGCACCAAAGAAAGGTGGTGAGTGGAGGATGTGCACTGATTCTAGGGACATCAACAAGATTACCATAAGGTATAGATTTCCCATTCCAAGAATTGAAGATCTAATGAATTTTTTGGGTGGTGCATGCTACTTTTCCAAGATTGATCTCAAGAGTGGGTACCACAAATCAGAATCAGACCTGGTGATGAATGGAAAAAAACCTTCAAGAAAAATGAAGGGTTGTATGAATGGCTTGTAATGCCCTTTAGGTTGTCAAATGCACCTAGTACTTTCATGTGATTGATGAATGAAGTGCTCAAAATTTTCATTGGTAATTTTGTTGTGGTATATCTTGATGACATTCTTGTTTTTAGTAGGACTAAAGAAGGACATTTTCAGCATTTGGATTTGGTTTTGAGAAGATTGCATGAAGAGAAACTAATTATAAACTTGAAGAAATGTGAGTTCTTGAAAATAGAGTTGGTATATCTTGGTTTGGTGGTCACCATTGGCACCTTGAAGATGGATCCTAGCAAGGTTGAGGCTATCCTAAGTTGGCCTACACCCAAATTAGTGGTTGAAGTAAGGAGTTTCCATGGTTTGGTTAGATTTTACAGAAAATTTATAAAATATTTCAGTCATGTTTGTGCTCCTATGATTGATACTATCAAGGGTGATAGAAGGAAGAAGTTTGTTTGGTCTAGTGATGCTGATAGGAGTTTTGAATATTTGAAAAAGAGGGTTTTTGAGAAGCCTATATTGGATTTTCATAGTTTTGATAAGGTCTTTACCATTGAATGTGATGCAAGTGGCCATGCCATAGGTGCTATCTTAAGTCAAGAAAATAGGTCTATTGCCTTTTTTAGTGAAAAATTGAATGAAGCCAAGAAAAGGTATTCTTCCTATGACCTTGAAATGTATGCAATGGTGCAAGCATTAAAGAAATGGAGACATTATTTACTTCCTAAGGAGTTAATAGTGTACACTGATAATCATGCACTCCAATTTTTCAATAGTCAAGATAAACTCAGTCATAGGAATGCTAAATGGGTTGAATATTTGCAAAGTTTTACTTTCACCATTAAGCATAAGAAAGGGAAGGCTAACAAAGTGGTTGATGTATTGAGTAGAAGGGCTCTAATGGCGCAATAAATTTAGTTGCAAAGCATAGGAGTTGACTCTTTAAAAGGTATGTATCTTGAAGATGCAGATTTCAAAGAAATTTATGCAAGTTGTAGGCAACCTTGTAGCAGCAATAATGAGAAATGGCTTGATTTTCTGATCCAAGATGATTTGTTGTTCAAAGGGCATAATTATGTATTCCTAAATCTTCAATGAGGGATAACTTGATCAAATAAAAGTATAGTGGTAGCCTTCCAGGTCATTTTGGGTTGGATAAGACCTTGGAGCAATTAAAGAGGCACTACTATTGGCCAAAAATGCAAACTGATGTGAGGAAATTTGTTGAAAAGTGCACCATTTTTCAAAGGGATAAAGGCTCTAATACTGATGCAGGGTTATATAAACCTATTCCCATTCCCAATAGGCCTTGGGAATCAGTTAGTATGGATTTTGTGATGGGGTTTCCTAGAACACAAAGAAGTTTTGACTCAGAGTATGTTGTTGTGGACAGGTTTTCTAAGATGGCTCACTTTATACCTTGCAAAAGTACTAATGATGCTTCATACATAGTAGGTCTATTCTTCGAAGAAGTGGTAAAGATCCATGGTTTTCCTCTTAGCATTGTTTTAGATAGGGATAGAAAATTTGTTGGTCATTTTTGGAGAACCTTGTGGAAGAAACTTGGTACTAATTTGAGTTTCAATTATGCCTATCACCCTCAAACTAATGGGTTGACTGAAGTGGTGAATAGGAGCCTTGGGAACCTCCAAAGATTTCTAACAAAGGAGAATTCAATAGAATGGGATCTAGTTTTTCCTCAAGTAGATTTTTGCTATAATGACTCGATGAATAGAATTGTTTGCAAAAGTGCTTTTGAGATTGTTTATGGTTTTCAGCCCAAGGGTGTGTTCGAATTGAGATATTTCAGTCGCATGGAAAGGAGGATTGTTGAAGGTGAATAGTTTTTTGTCGCTATGCAAGCAATCCACCAACAATTCAAGGACAACCCTCAAAGGAGTGTAGAAAAGTATAAATACAATGTTGATCTAAAGAGGAGAGAGGTTCATTACAAGGTTGGGGATTTGGTTTTGGCTCAATTGAGGAAGAAATTATTTCCTAAGGGGTATTACTCTAAACTAAAAATGATGAAGATATGGCCATGTAAAGTGGTGCATAAGTTTGGAGAGAATTCATATGAGATAGAACTTCCCCCTAGTGTTTTCGTTTCTCCTATTTTTAATGTTTCTAATATTTACCCTTATAAAGGGGATGTTGTTATAGGTGCTAATGCAGGTTCATCAGCTACTTCAAATGATGGATGAGTCTGAGATCTTCCACCCAACCAACCTTTGGAGTTGGAATCCATTTTTGATAAGAAGGAACTCAAGAAGATTTAATTTGGAACAAGGTCTATTACCAATATTTGGTCAAATGGTGAGGTCTTCCTATGGAGGATGCATCTTGGATGACTAGGGATGATATTTTAAAGCATTCTTGTACAGTTGTAGTTCTATCCTCAAGTGGAACTTCAACATTCTTTCCCTTGGAAGTATGGTGCAGGGGCACCCACAGGGTTACATGCTTCCAAGGGTCAAGAAGTGGAATATTTCTTTGTTTTGTGTTTTTTCAAGTAATAAGGTCTTCTTAAACCATTTCATGCTTTTCAGAGTCTAGGTTGAGTCCTTGGGTGTAAGGATATGAGCAAATGCAAAAGTTGTCAAGGTTGCATAATGTTGTCAAAAAACTTTTTTGCATTTTTTTCTCAAAAGTGAACTTAAAGTTGTTTTGTTAATCCATAATTTGAATTATGGTTGGTGACAATTGGAAGATGGTTGGAAATTATTGAAGCATCCTTCTATCATCAACCATGGGGTAGTTGAAGTTTTGAAGTGGAAGCAATGAAAAAATTCTATTTTTTCTACAATTCCTAATATTTCTTCATTGTGTTTCTATGTCGTACAGACCTGTATGATCCTACACTAATCCAAAATCAATTTGGGATCAAAGAGCATTGAATCTAATTTCCTTTGGTGTTGGTTTCATGTGATTTCATTGGGATTCAAGCAAGTTGTGTTAATTTTTCTTCAGACTGGTCTAAACCCTAGGTAGGGTAACCATTGAGTGAATAAAATGTATAAAACTCCATTCTGCCAATAGAAAACTCCAAAACTTGGTGGAATAGACTGTCTTGATCTATATTTTGATGTTTCTAAGTTTCAAAGGTAGGAGAGGGAGTTTAGTATGTGTGGAGATGCTTGACGGTCTGATATCTCTATGTATCAGACCTAAGAACCCTAGAGACTTAGGGAATTTGTTGGAAGGCCATTGGAGAATGATCCATGTGGTAGGAGTTGTTAATTTATGCCATATGTGATGTTTTTGAAGTGTTGGAGTAGGATTTGAGACCCATTGAAGCCTTGAACCCAAATGTAACATGCCTACTTGCCCAATTAGACCTAGTCAAAAGGAGGATAGTCAATTTTTGAGCCTTTCCATACAAAGGAACCCTACCTCATATTGAGATATGTGTATGAAGAACCAAATGGATATATGAAATGGGACACCTTTTTTGTAGGTCAGGTCTGTGCCAAAAGATAAGTCCAAAAAGGCCTTTTTGAAAGGCTACAAGGAAGAATGGTGGTTTATGAAGGAAAGCCCATCAATTGATGACTAAGGGTTTTTAAGAGTGGTTGTTTGAGTGTGTTGGAAATTTCCATACCTCTACTCTACATCAAGAATCATAATCATACATCCATAGATCTAATTAATAAGTGGTGTGTCCTTGGGTATCGATTGAGTCAACATCAACTAGACACGATGTTAATTATTGTGGATTGTTTTGCATGGCGCTTTCTATAAAAGAAAGAAATGTCAAATTTTCCTCTGGTTTGAGTTGCAATTATTCATAGTAGCCTATAGAAGATCCATTTTGTAGGCTGCTAAAATTAGCAAAGGATGGAGACAAAATATTAATCATGTCCCTTAAAATTGGATGTTGCAGAGGAAGAGGAGTTGTAGGTGTACGCTTACTTCTATTTCTTTCTACTCTATCTTCCTTCTTTTGGGTTTCCTTCAACTGTCAAGCAATATTTTCCTACTCCCTTTCAATCTCCCTCTATTGTCGATACTTAAGCTTCTCCTCTACCATTTTTTTTTGTAGCATGGTCCAATCTCTTTGCCTCCCTCTCTACTAGGTTTTCTTCTCTTTCTACCTTATTTTCTCTTATTTTCTCCCTTTTCCTTTGCTACAATTCTTGGTTTCTTCATTTTTGTGCCTCTTGTTCATTCAACAAATCAAAAAAATCATCTGAAGTCAGAATTTGAGATTGCCTAATTAGGGGAGCACCCCTTTGTGACCACTCTTTAATGATTGGTGCACCCTTTTTGTTGGGAGTTGCAAAAAAATGCTTCTACCTATTGGTTGTTTCTCTTTGACTTGTGTGCATGGAACATTTCCAGCTTCTTGGTCGCTAGTATCATTATCTTCCACTCCTTTCGCTTCATCATTTGCATTCCAATTTCTCCTAGTGGTGAAGTAATGGATGCCCTCTTCAAGATCAACATGTGGTGGTGATGGAATGGATAGTCCTTCATCCCGTTGACTAAAATTTAGATGCACCACTAGTTTTAAAGATGCATCTTGAAACTACCTTGACTGTCTTGTATTTGATGGTAGATCGAGACTTTCTTCAATTTATGTTTCCTCATTGCATGTTGTTTGAACTGCAGGGACTTCTCTGTCATGCACCTAAACATCATTATTCTCTATATAATTTCCTTTTACTTCATTTGTTGGATTTGGGGAATTGATTGCATTCAACATTTCCACAAACTCTCCAATCTAATCTTCATTCCAACCTATTGGCGTCAATCAAATCTTAGCTGCCTTGAATTGTGCATCATCCTTAGTTGTCATGGCCTTTGTTTCTACTCCCATAGTGGTTTATTTTTCTTCAACTATGAAAACTTCACTTGGCCACATATCCATGTCAAGTGTATGTTTATCTAATAGAAAAATTATTGTTCTTCTAAAACCACTTACAATATTATTAGAAGTCAAAGCCTATGCAAAAGCTTTGATGGCAAGAGTTGCCAACTCTTCCCTTCCTATGTCAAGTTGAGGATGTGTAAAGACCCATACAATCCTTTGTTGTTTGAAGTAATTTAAATGAATGGTGAGAATACACTTACACTAACAAAGAGTGTTGAAGAATGTTCATTTGACATCCCATAGAGTTGATAGTGTTGGAAGAATAAATAAGGTGACCTCCGAGTTTGGTGTCATTGATGCAAACACTGTTTGGTAACTGGCTAAGTAAATTGTGTCTCTAATTTGATCTGATATTCTAATCCAGAAATTCTCTTAGTACAAGATTATTCTATGTGTTTTTGATATGTTTCTCAAGAGTATCAGTTACAATTATGAACGGGCTTTCAACAATTTCACTTGATCTGGATGAGATATCTAGATAAAAAAAATTGGCATTCTTTTGGCCAAAAAGGTTAATAAATGCTTTTCTTTTGTGTGTTCCTTATTAGGTTTGATCCAATCTAATGTGTGGATGACACATTTTGTTTTGTGAGCCAAATTTTTTTTTGAATTAGGCCGACCTAATTGATGAAGGAAGATATAGTTGTATATATGTGTATGTGTGTGTTTGTGATGGATAGAGAAATGAGATGACATATAGTATGTGATGCGAGTGATGTGACAAGTGTAATAGTGCAAAGTTATTGATAATAATTGTATACCTATAATCGAAGCAAGATTTTAGATTTCCAGAGCTTAACTAGAACTAATCTTGGCACTTTGAAGGTGTAATTCTTTAGTTCACTTTTGGGAGTGAGCCATACCTTTTTGTATATTGGAAATAAGCCATTTTGTATTTAGGTTGTAAGCCTTTCAAGGATAGTGAGTCCTGGCAGTGAGCCGTGTAATATCTTGTAACCAGTTATAGTATATTGTGAGTTAATCCTCACCCTGGTTTTTCCCATTCTAGTTTTTCCACATAAAAATCATAGTATTAATGTGTTATAAAATATTATGATTCCTTTCATTCTTTGATTTTTTTTTGTAGTTATATATGTATTAATAATCAGATGGTTAGAAATTAGTTGTGTTAGCAAAATAATGATTCACTCCCCCCTCTTAGTATTCAGTGTATTCAACAAATAGGAGTTTGTGATTATGTCATGTGAAGTACCATTAAGTGTGCATATGTATTTGTTAATATAATATGTATTGAGGGTGGCACCTTTTGCAAGTGGGGGTATTTGTGACAATAAAAGTTTTTTATAAATTGTAAATGAGATTTTTTGTTTGCAACTAGACTTGTATTATAAATGCAAATGCATGTGTAGCTGACTACCTACATTGGTTAGTTACACATTGTGTTATGAACATGTATTGGCGCTTTTGCAACTTTTTATTTGATTAAATAAACTTTTTTATTGGGTCATTTGAAGTCAATTTTTTTAGGGAGGTTAAGTGAGCATGGAGTGAGTCGTAATTGGTACATCTCCTCTATTCAATTTCAAACTACATATCTATGGTTTTTAATATTGTTTTGACTCGAGAGCTTTCAATGCATAAAAACTAAAAAAAAACATAACAATTACAAGTCATGATCAAGAATATAAAAAGTAGAATATGGGTCCTTCTTTTTGTGTATGTTGTGTATGTGAAGTCCAAGAGACTCTACCCCTTCACATTCTATACCTCTTCAATTTTTCCATTACACAAATCACTTCTATATATTGAAGATTGCTAATTGTAACATGCAATGGATGAAGAACTAGTATTTCCTACTATTCTAAAATAAATATGTTATGCCCACCTTTCCAATGGATGTAGCCATATTGGAAAACCACGTTATTTTTGTGTCATTTATCGTATTGTGCTCTACTTTTATCTACTATTTGTGATGTTCAATTCATATTAAATTGCTCAATTATTTAACAACTAGTATCAGAGAGAAAGAGAAGTTGTGGGGAAAATTTTGGATAAATTCAGGAAAGATGGAAAAAGAAAATAAATGGAGAAATAAAAAATTCTTGGGGAAAAACTTTAGAATGTGTAAGCTATAGCTAAAATCATGGCTGGTTCAGAAAGACCTTGGAATAACAGTAGAAGGAAAATTAAAGAAGTCAATTGTGATGTTTGATGAGGAGGGAGAAATTCGACAAGAAGGTAGTGGAAACCATAATTCTTTCCCTCTCTAGTAGTTTGTTGTTCAATGTTACAATGGAGAAGACAATGAAAGGTCTTTAGGATCATTTATTCAGCATGTATGAAATGGCTTCCATGTTAAACAAAGTTTTTCTAATTAAGAAATTATACAATTTGAAGATGAAATTAGGTGGTAATATTTTCAAACCATCTAAATGAATTTAACAAAATGATTAGCTAATTATTTTTTGTGAGTATAAACTAGGATGATGAAATCAAAGCCATTTTGTTATTTTTCTCTCTACCAAATAGCTAGGAATGAGTTGTTATGGCTATCAGAAATGTAATATCTGACAAGAAGGGAAGTGTATAAAAAGTTGATGATATTGTTGGAACTCTTCTTAGTGAGGATAAGAGGAGGAAGAATCAAGGAACTTCATTGGAGGATGCTTTGATAACCATATATAGGAGGAAATCAAAAGAAAGAGGAAAAAATAACCATAGAGGAATATCAAAGTACAACAAGAGTGAATTCAAGCAGCAAAAATAGTGGTTTCTCGTATTGTGGCAATCAAGGCCACATCAAAAGAAATTGTTCATCGTTCAAGAAGGATTAAATTCAATCTAAGGAAAATTAAATGAATGCTACATATGAAGAAGATGAAAGTGATCTTTTTTTGTCCATTAGAGGCTCCAACAAATGTTTGGGTGCTTGATTCCAAAGAATCATTTCATGCTTCTTCATATAGGAATTTTTTTAAGAACTACCAAGAAGGTAATGTTGGAAAGGTTTATCTTGGTGATGATAAACCTTGTAATATTATGGGTAAAGGAGATATTTTTTTGAAATTAAAAACTAAAAATATTTGGCTACTAAGGGATGTTATACATGGCCCTCAACTCAAGAGGAATTTAATTCCATTTGGGAAATTGGATGCTCAAGGCTGCAACATCACTTTTTAATCAAGTACATGGAATGTAACCAAAAGAAATTTGGTGATTGATAGAGGTAGAAAATCCAACACTTTATGTGTGATAGAAATTCAAGATGAAGTGGGATCTACAATGGCATATGCAGATAGAAGCACTGAAATTTGACATAAAAGACTCAGACACATGAGAAAATAGGACCTTGAGATTTTGCACAAAAAGAATCATCTTCCAAGGCTGAAATCCATGGATATAGAATTGTGTGAGCATTGCACATATGGAAAACAAAAGAGGACTAGATTATCCACTGAAGAACATCACAAGAAGACACAACCTTTGGAGTTAGTGAACCCTGATGTCTTTGGTCCCATGTGTTGAATGCATAAGACAACTCAGAGGTAGGGTGAATTAGTTCTACATTAAAACATAAAAACCCTCATTATCATTTAGATCTGCATTAATCCTTAAACCCTCATCATGCATTAGCAGAATAAAAACATGAGAAAAAATAATGCAAACACATCCATAAACATGAGAACACTAGATTTAAGTGGAAAACCTAAGAAGGGAAAAATCACAATGAGGATTAGCTCACAATACAAAGTAATTGCAACATCGAATATAATAGGCTCACTATTGGAGGGATCACTACCCAAAAGAAAGAAGGACTCACTATCGATGGCTTACTACAAGAATAGAAAGAATAAGATAGAAGATTGTTACAATGAGAAATCCATCTCAAAGAAATAGAAAATTTCCAGCACTGCTTCATCAAAACATTCGCACTCTGTCTCTAGAGTGTAGACACCTTATGCTCATTGCTTCTAGAAATCTTAGTTGTTAAATCTCATACTACACTTCACACTTTCGCACTTCACATTGTAATTCATACCAAACACAATTCACACTCACATCCTTCATCAAGTCAACACACATGTATACCATCCTCAACCCTAAAAACAATCTACAAGGTGAACTATGCACCTCAAATGTGCAAATTCAAATTAGGTCAGCACCAAAAAATTCCCACAATGCAGAGGAATGAAGGTAGGACACAACATAGCTTAACTCAAACCTAAATCCATACACACATGCCTCGCCATGCTTCCACAAACACAGAAGCATATCCACAATTAGTGTAAACACCCAAGGTTGGTCGAACTTGTGTTGACACGATTAAAAATTTGAGTACATGCTCCACCAAATCCAAAGATGACTTACAGACCACACACAATTGTTAAACATAATTTCTAGAATATTCCACCAATACTCTAAAATCCAACAAATCCTTCACAACATTATACACCTGAAGAACATACTCATTTTGTACAACCAGTTAACCTTCCACACCCTACAACGTGCATGAATCCAACCTTGTGGAGCACCAACATTTGAATGACTTAGAATGAAGATATATATAAAAAAAATAAGGAAACTTCTAGATCCACAAAAATAAAAACCAAAACATGAAGAAATTTGGAAGAAAACCTTTTCTTCCAGATAGCACTACAACATAGTTCACACACTGGTGAACAGAACTTTTTTAGTTCAATGATCCAAAACTTGAAACCTTGGATATAACACATCTAAATTCCTTTGATCAACATATCTAAACTAAACAAATAGATCTTCAAATATGAAGAAATGTGAAGCAAAAAACTAAACACCACTCTACCACACTAATCACTCTTTACCACATTATTTCGTCTATTATTTAATTTTATCAAAATAACTTGGAAACCAAGCACCACAAGCACCACCTCAATATCTGCAACACCAAACCAAATACAATACAACAACTCAACCATAATAATGGTTCAACATCAAAAAACATATGCTCATCAAAGAAACACCAAAGGTTGACATCAGTGAGACTACTAAGGACAACATAATGTAAATAGTTGAATCATCTTTGTAGGTTGACATCAATACAACTACAAAGATTTGTTGGCATCAATGACAACACATACTTCCAAAAATCTCCCCCTCTGCAATTGATGGCAACACATGATATGAAAAACCATCAACAACAACCAATAGCTCTGATCAACAACATTTACACTGCACCATAGCACATACTACTCCCCCTACACAAGAATCTATACTTTCAAACACTTTCTCTATTATAAGACTTCTCTCCCATTTTCTTCATATGGTTTTTCAATTATCTCTCTCTCCCCCTTTGAAATCAATGGAAAAGGAAAACATATATACTCTTTTCTTAGATTCCCCTTTGACATCAATCACACTTGTATCTACTCTACAAATACCTTTTCTTTTACTACACTCTTTTTTCTTCACACCTTCTTTGTACACAACATACCACACCAACTACAACTATTGCACATATCCCTTGACATAGCTAACAAATGAAAACGCTTGTATTCCACATAATGACAACACTTACTCCACCTAATTGCAACAACCAACAATGCCACTACCTACGCCCCCTAAGAGGTAGCCACCAATATCAATTAATAATAAGGAATGAATCTTGAAATCCATTATATTGATGCATAACCTTATGTATCTAATTGAAAGAAGGACGGACAATAACCCCCAAATTCTCCTCAAGATACTTAAAAGTATCATTAGGAAGAGTCTTAATGAAGATATCAACAACCTGATCTTTAGTAGGCACATACTCCAACTTCACCTCATTCTCTACAACCTTTTCTCTCAAAAAGTGATACCAGATTGAGATAGACTTTTTCCTTGAATGCATTACCAGATTCTTTGAAATATTGATAGAACTTGTATTTTCACATAAGATAGAAATTGGTCCATCATACGATACTCTGATATCATTTTAGTTTTTCTTCATCCACAACACCTCTATGTAACATGATACTGCAACAATGTATTATATGTCTATAGTACATAATGACACTGAATCCTACTTCTTGCTTGGACAAGGCACCAATTTTCTTCCAAAAAGGAAAGCACTTCCACTTGTACTTCTCCTATCATCCACACAACCTACCCAATCTGCATTTGTATAAGAACTTAGGGAGAAATTAGTATCCTTTGGATATTATAAACCATGTTTTGGAGTGCCTTTTAAGCATCTAAATATTCTTTTTACTACTACCACATGTGACTCTCTAGGATCTTCTTGAAATCTAGCCACAAGAAAAACTGCATGCATTATATTTGGTGTAGTAGTAGTTAGATATAGCAGTCCCCCATTCAGTGATCTATACTTTCTTTGATCAGCCTTAGGAGATTCTTCATTCTTACTCAGTTTATAACTAGTAACCATAGGAGTACATACTAGTTTAGAGTCTTTCATTTAAAAAATCTTTAGCATTTCCTTAACATACATTGATTATGAGATGAATATTCCTTTCTCTATCCAATTGATTTAAATTATGCTGATCATGATGTTAGTCACACACCAACAGTGTAGATAAATCCTCATAGATAGACCGTGGGAACCTATCTTTACTTGAAAGGTTGAACCAGGGCAACCTAAATCTTAGGCTGACTCAGCTTAATCCCAAGGCTCATTTATGTCAGGTCTTGACCATACTAGGTTCACTTTAGGGTTTTTTGTGATAATGCTATTAATCATGATGGGTAAATAGTTTTTAATTTTGATTTTCAAAGAGTCATAGGGATAGATAAAAGACAATCCCAGTCCGATCATTTAATAACTTCAAGAAATTGACAAATTTGCAATAACATTTCATGAACTTCAAATAACTTGCTTTCACTTAAGTAGATTTAGCTTTAAGAATTCAACAATATCATGGAATCAAAAGATTTTTGCAATAAAATTTTCATTCATTTATCTCTTTTTTTGAAACATTTTCTAAAATTTAAACATCTATTCTAAAATAAAGCATCAAAAATTACCGAAAAAGTAAATTTTCTCCCAATTATTATCCATGCATGTCTCAAGAATTAACCAAAATAGAGAAAACCATTCCATACATCACTAGATTGTTTCAGAGCTAAGCATATAACGATGCAATATTTTAAAGAGGGGGATTATTTGGACACTGGGTAGGTTTTATATGCACCCTCAAGTGGTGCAACACAGTCTTATCCAGCCAGAACAAACAATCAACTATGCAAGATTTCATATCAGGAAATAGCTTTTAAATTGGATCTGATATTAATTAGCTTCTATGTGCATACAAGTTTTTAATCTGGAATGGAATAGAAAACAGGAAAAACAACAAAACTCAAAAAAAATTTGATTCTCTGACATCCACAAATTCTAAACTTAACTTAAAATGAGACATCTCCTAGCCTTTTATAAGAAAAAGATGCAGGGGAGATTAGACAAATACATGAGAGGGAATCCAAGGGATGAGTCGCAACAATGCACATGGAAAATGACAACTGGAAAGAGAATTGTTGATGAAGTCAATGGAGTTCAACCCTCTTCAACATAATAAAAAAATTTCAAGATCTTCTTCTTTGTATTATCACCAGGATAATAACTTGAATATGAATAGAATGTAGGAACTTCCCATATATTCAAAATGATCAATTGAAAACTTTGTTCCTACACTTTGGTTCTTCCTCAGGCTTAATACTCTCAAGAATGAGTTACACTATATGTTGGTGCATTCTTTCACCGCATTCGTAATAGCAAGAGACCCAATATTCTAATAACTCAAGCTCCTCTTTCACATAGACTCCCAGAATGTTCCACCTGATCTAGATATGATTCTATTCATGATCCAAATTTTCCTGAACATATATACCCGAACATTACATCGTAATCTATTCCTATTGCAAGTACAAATTCCACATATTAAATCACATTTTAAAATATTCATAAGACTCTCATGAAAACAAAATGATCTTTAATAAATCATCATTTCAAGCAAATCATAAATATCATGCTTCAAAAA
The DNA here is from genome assembly GCA_007258455.2 of Sequoia sempervirens. Classification (NCBI taxonomy): domain Eukaryota; kingdom Viridiplantae; phylum Streptophyta; class Pinopsida; order Cupressales; family Cupressaceae; genus Sequoia; species Sequoia sempervirens. The sequence goes on along the minus strand of VDFB02018813.1, from coordinate 157,862 downwards.
ACATTCTTGTGTAATTATCTTTTAGGTGGGTTATCGAACCTTTGGACCTCTAGGCAAACTTAAACATTTAACTTTAAACTTGACACTATTACTCGATACCTGGTACCCGACACTTCAGCTTTACTGGAACAAACTTTCTTGGATCTCAGATTTTACCGGAACCTCCTCACTTTTCCAAACCTTCACTCTCATACTAGAACACTTCACCAAAACCTTGCATTAACTTGGCACTCTAGTACCCGGTACCTAGTACACTCGAATCACAAATTACTTCAAAAAAATATTTTTTACTAGCCAACACCTACCATAATAGTTAGTTTTCATTTGGATCCCCAAGTCTTAAAATCTTGGGGTGTGTTGTGACACCACACAACAACTTGCAACCAATAAAACCAAATTTAAAAGAAACCCTAGATTGAATCACCCGTTATAAATTATAACTTATACATATTTTTCAAACAATAACTCCTTACTTTTACCTAGATTCTGACATAAAGATAATAAAATTTCTCCACAAAGTATGAGTGTGTTCTTTGATTAATTCAAATTTTGGGAACTTGGTGAAAAAAATTAGTTCAGGGTATGTGCAAGATCATCATGGAAAAAATAGGACTTTAAGTGGCAAAAAATTCAAAAAAATCAGAGTTACACAACTTGACATAAAAATTTGAATATGTTATCTATATTATTTCAAAAATATGTAAGAATAGAATCTATAGCAAATTGAATGTAGTTTCTAAACTACTAGGTTTATTATAAATAAATAAAAATCTATTTGGTGAAAATTTGAAATTTCAATGCAGTAGTACTTAAATTTTAGGGAAAAAATAAGTAGGTGTATGTCTGACCACCCTAACCACAATAAAATGATAATATTTTTTTATAAAATTTTAGATATAAGTAGAGGACTCCTATCCCAATGTGATGCATCTTTTTTTGTAATTCTTTTCCATAAATAATTAATTTTTATTTTTTATTGCAACTTTTAAAAAATATAAAAAATCGTCTGTCTGACCACCTTAACTTGGTCAAAACCTCATGAAATTCAACTCTCTTTTTAATCCTATAGTATGCGAAGCATAGAATGTGACTCATATTTTGGATTAAAAAAATGTGATATTGTTTGGAAGCTATAGATGTTTTTCAATCAGCCTATCAATCAGGACTTTAGTCATAATTCAAATAGAAAATGAAAAATAATTATTTATTAAATTCAAAGTAAAGCATAATTTATATTGGTGGAAAGCTGAGAATCTCCTTTAAAAACCCTTTTCGTTTCATCAATTTTGGATAAAAAAAAAGTCATCAACCACATGGGCCATCATATCACTTACATATCACCACTTTTTAGCCCATCATGATCCTACACATACCCTTCATCAACATTGAACTGCATAATTTGATAATCCTCCAAATCCAACTTTAGATAGAGTCATCCTACTAGTTAGGCATCCATAGCCCCAACAAGGTTATCTTTGTAATTTCCCCAAACATAGTTATTCTTCCAGTCAAGCATCCATAGCCCGAGCGGTAGAGATATTTGGATAGCCTAAAGATTTGAATTTTATCTTTTGATATTTCTTTGATATTCATTTTTCCTTTTTTTTTATATTTCTTTGTAAGCTCATTTACTTCAACTTGCAGGCAATGAAGCCTACTATTAGGTTGGGAATTATAGTGGTAGCAAAGGTTACCTTTTAATTTTTCATTCAATTCAAATCCTTTCATCACTTCACCAATTCTCAAAAACTCATTTAATTATTCCCTATAGGTGTGACTTTCCAGCTAAATTTTACCATCCTTATGTCAAATTCTAGCTAACTACAATTTTCTATCTTTAAAAAAATGTGCATAAGTTAAAATTTAGCAACAAGTAATCCATAACCAAATTAGTTCTAAATTTAGAAATCTCGGTTACCACCCTTCCAATTTAATTTTCTATGGCAACTGCTACAATACTTGGCTAGTAATTTTGATTTGATAGTGCTACACTAACATTAATGCATCAAAGTTGTCATGATTACACTTAAACCAGACCATAATACTCTGCATTTAATTTTCATGCCTTAACACGTGCGTATTATCTCCTTTTAATTTCCAGATGTTAACATGTGTCACCTTACTAGCTTAATTTTCCATTGTGTATTGCACACATGGACACCTTCATGATTAATACGGCTCGATAACATATAATGAAATGACCACCATTAAATTTTGAAATCTTCAATTTGCTTGATTCGTGATATTCATACTAGAAAACTTTGAAGCAATGGCCACACATTATGTGAGAATTTATTTGATTTAACATTAAACTCTATCTAGAAAATTGTCCTGTTCCCACCTCAACTTGCATTTTCCAAGACTTCAATCTAGGAAACTATGTACCACAGATTACTCACAGTTTTTTATAAATTTTGCATTTCTCCTTTGAAATTTTCACATCTTGTTCTTTTCATTTTTCTTGCATTTTCTTGCTTCTAGGCTATGGACACTCCCATTTTCCTAACTTATGGGTGATCCCACAACAATGGTTTACACTTTTTGGGACATCCTGATTTTTGTTGAAATCACATATTTTTAGAAAATATAATGATTCAAGCCTTGAAAATTTCAATTTAAAGGATTCCAATTGAAGATGGTTTGATCAAACCACCTTACATCAAACTCCCTTGGATAGAAGCTCAATAGTTTTAATCAATACCTATAACAGAGTCTCCTTTAAACCTATCAAAATACTGATAAAAAACCACTTTTGATTTACCTTTTGGGGGATCAACTAAATTCATTTAAAATTTATTTTTTTAAGTATGTAGTCCTTATTATAAGCTTCCCAAAAAGTATAATTTTAAATATACTTAATTTGATTATTATATTTATTTTTTATTTCTTACGAATGTAGGTTTTTAACCAAAAATCAATCTCTCTATTCTACACATGTTATAAAATAGTAGATTACCAAAAAAAATTCTAAAAAATATTTTTATGCTAGGTTTTGATGTCCTTGATCCAACAAAAAAAATAAAATTGAATTTTGATATATACAAAAAAAGTTATGTTGTATATGATATGCCTATGTTTAAATTGTAATTGGTTTGAATTTAAAACTTAATTAAGAAAAAATATCTCATAAAACACTATGAAACCAAATGAAACTGCTAGATATCATAGTTACAAATCTAAATTCTAAAAAATAATAATTTTATCCTTCATAGAAGAAAATTTATGTTGTATACAGTGAACACCACTCTTTAAAAATGGTGTTTACTATTAAAAATTAGATTTTGAAGGAGATGGAAAATGAAATGCAATATAATTCTAAAAAAATTTAAAAATATATATTTAGAATCTACAGAAAAAATGTTGCAAATCACTAGTTTGCATCATCTTCAAATTCCTCATGGTTTAGCAGCTATAGGTGCCTAAAACTGGAGATTTTGTTAAGAAAAATAAGTTCAATGTCCAGTTTGGCCAAAAAATTATAAACTAGTATTGTGGGATCACCCTTGTGTTCACCACCAGAATGGCTTTCTGGGTTGCATTACCACCCAAAGGCTAAATAAGGTTTTCTTTCTTAGGACTCTAGCTACCAAATCCAATTTGTGCCTGGTCCTTAGGGAAACTTTTATGGAATCTAGAGGGTACTATCGACTGAATTCATATTTGGCTTTGTGGTTTGTAGCCTCCCTGTTGGACCTTGGGATTTATGTTGCTTAAGTTCATGAAGATACTCAGATGATAGTGCAACCTGATTTTCTAGAGAATTTGGACTGTCCTCTCTATTGCACTACCAGTTGTTGGAATTCCCTTCATTGATGATATCCCCCTATTTTTTGGAATGAGGATAATTGGTTCCTCTCTGGCCATTTCTGAATGACCTCCATACCCCTAACTTTGAAACCCACAAGAAAAAAACTTACTTGGGATATACTGCCCTTATGGACGAAGCATCCCAGATTGATTGACCTATGACTTGTTGCCTACTAGCTAAACTCTACTTTTTTCCCTTTTGCAATTTTGCACCTTTACAATGATATTTTTTGTATTTTCATGTATATACAAAGTATACACACACACACACATATTAAAATTTTATTTTATTTTTACATTTAGCATGTATTTACTTTGTATGGCTTTATTTTTTTCAATTCACAGTACAATGTTTTAGGAATATTTCAATTCATTCTCATGTATTTTTAAACTAAGGAAAATTCATTAATGTCAGTAACAAACCAAAAATAAATTAAAAAACCCTACAAAAGAAAACTTACCTAACTAACTAAAATTTACCCTAAGAAAACAACTAACCCTAACTAAGAAATTTATTTTAATTTCTATTACTGTTTTCATGGTATTCTTAGTATGAATTACAACAAGCTTATCTTTAAATTCACTAGTATACATTTCATATATCCTACTATAACAATGAATTATATTAACTTTTCTACATTTAACAAACATAAATTCAAAGGAATACTTACCAATAAATTGGCTCATATGTACAAAAATGACCTCATTAAAGGTCGATTGCACACACCTTTGTTTGTTTCACCATACTCTACTCTCCTCCAGTCCCAGTTCATGCTTTTCATTTTCACTTTGTTCTACTCCATGAATGATTGCATTCATTTCTTGATTTTCTTTCTCTCCAAGATTTTTCAAGTCCTTGGTCCTATCTTCACTCTTAGCAACACTATTCACTTTGTTTGGCCAAGTAGTAACATAATTTACATTATCATCAGAGGGAGAAAAAGTAAAAAATTGATACTCTATATTCTACATGAAATCAATAATTTCTTCCATTTTAAATTATGTATTTTTGGCTAAGGGCAGAAAACACGCATCTCCTGCTCATTTTTCCTGCTCTTCCTCATCACTGTCCTCTTCCACGTGTGAGAGGATTGATGAATCATCATTTTTACTTTTACACTTTTGACGTGTTATTTCCAAGTCTCGACATACTTTCCTTTTTTCTTGTAAAATTTCAGGACTTTCCTCATGAAAATCATAGTTAATAAATTGATTTGATTTAGCAATTAATTTTACAACATTTTTCATTTCACTAGGGTTAGGAACTTTCTCAAAATTCATATCTCTTTCTAATAGTGGTTCCTTTCTTTTAGTAATTAAAGATGCCTCCATTAACAAAATCACATTATAAGTAGCCAAGCTTACCCTAGTCAAAAAAAAATCACAATCAAGTTCACCATGATCATTTGTACCATGAATTGTACACTCAGTGACCCTACTAAAGGTGAACAAACTCAAAGGATAAAGCCTCCAATTAATAATTTCCTAGATCTTATCAATGTCCATCTTACTTTCCATTACTAGCTCGCTTATACTTTCGTCTTGCAAGAAACTTTCAAACCTGAAACCAGAATAACAATACCAATTCCAAATAAAACTAGAGGATGCCCTCCTTCTAGCACCAATTCTTGTTGATCGCGATGTTATTTGCACACCAATAGTGCAGATAAATCCTCATAGATAGACCACGAGAACCTATCTTTACTTGAAAGACTGAACCAAGGCAACCTAAATCTTAGGCTGACTCAACTTAATCCCAAGGCTCATTTATGTAAGGTCTTGACCATACTAGGTCTACATCAGGGTTCATTGTGATAATTCGGTTAATCATGAGGGGTAAATGGTTTTTTATTTTGGTTTTCAAAGAATCGTAGGGATAGATAAAATACAATCCCAGTCTGGTCATTTAACAACTTCATGAAATCAACAAATTTGTAATAACATTTCATGAACTTCAAATAATTCTCTTTCACTTAACTAGATTTAGCTTTAAGCATTTAGCAATATCGAGGAATAAAAAGATTTGCAATAAAATTTTCATTCATTTAGCTCTTTTTTTGAAACATTTTCTAAAATTTAAACATTTATTCTAAAATAAAGCATCAAAAATTACTAGAAAAGTAAATTTTCTCACAGGTATTATCCATGCATGCCTCAAGAATTAACAAAAATAGAGCAAACCATTCCATACATCACCAAATTGCTTCACTACTAAGCATAGATTGATGTGATATTTTAAAGAGAGTGGGATTATTTGGACGCCAGGTAGGTTCTATATGCACCCTTAAATGGTGCATCACATAGTCTTGTCTCTAGCTAGAACAAACAATCAGCTATGTAAGATTTCATATCAGGAAATAGCTTTTAAATTGGCTTTGATATTAATTAGCTTCTATGTGCATACAAGTTTTTAATTTGGAATGGAACAGAAAATAAGAAAAAGAACAAAACTTAAAGAAGTTTTGGTTCTTCGACATCTACAAATTTTGAACTTAACTTAAAATGAGACATCTCTCGGCCTTTTATAAGAACAAGATGTAGGGGAGATTAGACAAATACATGAGAGGGAATCCAAGGGACAAATCACAACAAGGCACATGGAAAATGACAATAGGCAAGAGAATTGTTGATGAAGTCAACAGAAGTCAACCATCTTCAACATGATAAAATCTTTCAGGATATTCTTGTTTGTATTATCTCTAGGATAATAACTTGAATCTGAATAGAATGTAGGAACTTCACATATATTTAGAATGATCAATTGAACATTTTGTTCCTACACTTTGGTTCTATCTCGAGCTTAATACTCCCAGGAATGAGTTACACCGGAGGTTGGTGAATTCTGTCACTACATTTGTAATACTAGGAGACCCAGTATTTCGACAACTCAAGCTCCTCCTTCACATAGACTACCAGAATTTTCTACCTGATCTAGATATGATTCTATTCATGATGCAAATTTTCCTAACCGTCCATACCCAAACATTGTATCACAATTTGTTCCTCTTGCAAGTACAAATTCCACATATTAAATCCCTTTTAAAAAAAGTCATAAAACTCTCATGAAAACAAAACCATCTTTAATAAATCATCATTTCAAACAAATCATAAATATCACACCTCAAAATACATTCTCACGCATTTATCATTTCAAACTTAACACCGTTACCCGATACCTAGTACTCGACACTTCAGCCTTACCTAAACAAAATTTATTGGATCCTAGGTTTTACCAAAATCTCCTCACATTCTTGGACCTTCACTCCTAGACCAAAACACTTCACCAAAACCTTGCATTAACATTTTAACATTTCTAGCCCTCTGATACCTGGTACCTAGTATTGGGTACACTTGAATCAAAAATTACTTCAAAATAATTTTCTTTTTTTTTATTTTAACTTCCGGTGATCCTTTTTAACTAGCCAGCACCTACCATAAGATTTATTTTTCACTTGGGTCCCCAAGTTTTACAGTCTTGGGGCATGTTGTGAGACCACACAACAAATTCTAGGGAAGAAATGTATCTCTCCAAACATATACATCTCAAACTCTTTTTGCATCTCTTCTACAAATCTCTTGCACATACTTTCATTTCCTCCAAAGATTATATCATCAACATGCACGACCACAATCAAGATTTTCTCTTTCTCAACTTTAAAGTAAAGATTACTAGCTGTGGTACCTTTATTGAATCCTTGTTGCAATAGGTACCTATCCAATCTTTCATACCAAGCTTTGTGATCTTTCTTGAGTCCATATCATTCCTTCTTCAATCTATAGACCATATTAGGATCTTGTAACAACTGAAAGCCTTCTAGTTGTTCAATATATACATCTTCTTCCAACTCACCATTCAAAAATGTGGACTTCACATCCATTTGAAAAACTTTGAAATCCTTATGTGTTGTAAAAGCCAAAAACATCCTAATAGCCTTCATCCTTCCCACTAAACCAAATATCTCCTCAAAGTTTATTCCTTCTACTTATGAGTAACCTTTACACACAAGTCTTACTTTATTCCTAAAAACTTCTCCATTCGCATTCAGCTTGTTCCAGAACACCCACTTGGTTCCAATCACATTCTTTTTCACTGGTCTTGGGACAAGTTCCCAAGTTTGACTTTTCTCAATCTGCATTAATTCATCTTCCATAGCCTTGATCCAAAATTTATCTTTCCATGCCTCAATCACTATTTTAGGTTCAAATTTGGAAAGTAAACATAAGTTTACCTATTCTTCTATTATAGTAGCCTTTCTCCTTGTCAATACACCTATACTTTTATTTGGTCGATGATCCAATATTTAGAATAATTCTTCTACACATACTTAGGGGTCTTAGGGATCCTTTCTAGTGATTATTCCTCTTCAATATGTACTTCTTTTTCCTTACCAAGCTATCCTCTTCTTCTTCTCTACAAGAGGAATCATTTGATTCATATCCATCTATCAACACTAATCTTTTATGTAAGTCTTCATCCACTTTGACACTTGTACTTTCAACAATCCTTTTTAGCCTCTTTTTGTAGCATCGATAAGCCTTACTCTTTGTAGAGTATCTAATGAATATTCATTCATCATATCTAGCATCAAACTTTCTTAAGTTTTCTTCATCTCTTTTGATATAGCACTTTCATTCAAAAACTCTAAAATATTTGACAGTACAAGTTCTTCCATACCACAATTCATAGGTAGTCTTTGAATTGTTTGTCCTTTCTTACACTCTATTAAGTATATGCATTGTAGTATAAATTGCTTGTCTCCAATAGACATCCAATATTTTTTCTTCCTTCATCATTGTCCTTGCTTCTTCTTGAACAATAATATTCTTCCTTTCCACCACTCCATTCTACTGAGGAGTCCTAAGAGCTAATAGATGTCTCTTTATTCCATAATCTTCTAAAAAACTATTAAACTAATTGGAGGTGAACTCTCTACATTTATCATACCTCTTAAACATTTTATTTTAAAATCCATTTCATTCTCAACCATAGCTTTAAATTCCTTAAACTTGTAGATATATCTTCTAACTTTTCTTTGAGAAAAGTTACCCAAGTTATTCTAGATTAATCATCAATCAACAACATGAAATACCTATCACCTTGAAAAAAATTTATTTTTGTAGGTCCACAAAGATCTATATACATGAAATCCAATGATCCTATGATAGAATATTCTTTAACATTGAACCTTTTTCTTGTTTGATTCACAACCTTACATTCCTTGCAAATTGCATTTATAGGCTTTGCAATCTTTGGAAAATCTCTCACAGCTTGAGTAGAGTTAATTCTAACTAGGATATCAAAATTGATGTGAGACATTCTTCTATGTCATAGACAACTTTCATTAATTTTATTCGTAAAGCACATACCATTAGCACCCTTAGGATGATAAACATTTCCATCTATCCTTCTTCTTGCAACAACCAAAGTTCTAGAGGCTTTTCTGATCTCACAAGCACCATCCTAAAACAAAATATTATATCCTTTGCTACACATTTTTCCTACACTTAGAAGATTATGTGAGATCCCCTTAACATAAAGAACATCATATGTATTATTCTTGCCATCAAAACTGATTGAACCTTTTCCACATATCTTAGTAGAATGTATTATCACCAAGCTTAATAAGTCCACCTTCAAACTTTTCAAGTTTAACAAACTTAAGTTGTTATCACTTGTCATGTGATTTGAGCATTCGGTGTCAAAAATCTTGTAGTTTTTGTCTTCTCTAGTGTGAAAATTAATTACTATTGTTCCATTATGACCTATTTCTGGAGAAACTTCCTTCATACATCTCTCAAAAATAGAAAATTTAGTTCCAACATTTAGATCCATGAACAAGCATTCATCATTTTCATCATCTAGGTAATCAAATTCATCATCAGGTATACTGGCACCTTTTTTAACATAATAACTTATCTTAATTGATTTACTTTTATTCCCCTTAAATCTATCATTTGAAGCTTTAATTGGACATATTCAAGCATAATGACCTATCTTTCCACAATTGAAACATTTGAAAGGGAGATTACCTCTGTATTTTCTAATGCCCTTTTTCAATCTCCTCACAAAGTTTTATTCTAGCTCATCAAACTCATTTGGATCAAGTTCCTCATTCTTCTCTTCTTTGGAAACTTTAAAAGTGGTCTATTTTCTTGAATCACTAGGACCACACACTCTCAATTCAAAATTATTTAAAGAACCAAACAATTGATCTCTCTATAATAATGATCTAAATTTTGAGCTTCTTCAATAGCAAAAACCTTATTGCTATGAGATTTAAGAAGAGTTCTTAATACCATATTTACCACGTCATCTTCTTTAAGTTTTCCACCAAGGCCTCTGGTGGAATTGACAAGTTCATCCACTCTATGCATGTAACCTATAATATCTTTGTCTTCTGTCATCCTTAGGGTTTCAAATTTAGTCTTTAGATTTTGTATCTTTGCTTGCTTGACCTTATCATCTCCTTCATAGACACTTTCTAGCTTCTTCTAGATCTCACTAGAAGATTTATAGCTCATAACCTTTACCAGTTCTGAATTAGAAATACCACTCAAAAGAGAATAACTTTCTTTGGTATTTTTCTTATATGCCTTGATCTCATCATCAGTGCTCAGACCATTTGTAGGCATTATATATCTAGTTTCAATAGACTTCCAAACTCTGAAACCTAGAGAAATAAGGAAACCTTCCATCCTGGTCTTTTAGAATGCATAATCAGATCCATCAAAAAAAGGATCCCCCTTCTTGTGTGACATCCCAAATGTACATCAAGCTATTAATATTTCTTCTAAGGAACCTTGATCTAATACCAATTGTTGAATGCACAAGACAACTGAGAGGGGGAGGTGAATCAATTGTACATTAAAACATCAAAACCCTCATTAACATTCAAATCTCCATTAATCCTTAAGCCCTTAATAACCCTTAAACCCTTATCATGCATTAGTAGAATACAAACATAAGAAACAATGAGAAAGAAAGAAGGGCTCACTGCCAATTGCTCACCGCTATAATAGAAAGAAGAATATAGATAATTGTTACAATGAGAAATCCATATTAGAGCAACAAAAAAGTTCTAGCACTGCTTGACCAAGAAAATTGCACTCTCTCTGTAAAATATAGACACCTTCTTCTCACTACTTCTAGTAGTCTTAGTTGTTAAAGCTCATGCTACACTTCACACCTTCACACTTCACATAATAATTCAAACCAAAAACACTTCACACTCACATTATTCATTAGCTCAGCACATATATATACCATCTTCAACCTTGAAAATAATCTACAAGGTTGGCTATGCACCTCAAATGTGTAAATTAAAATTAGGTTGGAACCAAAAAATTCCCATGGTGAAGATGAATGAAGGTAGACCACAACACACCTTAACTCAGACCTAAATCCATACATACATACCTCACCATGCTTCCACAAACACTAAAGCATATCTATAATTAGTGTAAACACCCAAGGTTAGCCAAACCTGTGTTGACACCATTAAAAATTTAAGTACACGCTTCACCAAATCCAAAGAAAACTTGTAAACCACACAAAATGCTTAAACAAAATTTGGAATATTCCACTAATACCCTAAATTCCAACAAATCCTTCACAAAATCATACACCTGATGAGCATACTCATTTTGTGTAACTAGTTAACCTTCCACACACTACAACACATGAATCCAACCTTGTGGAGAACCAAACTTTGAACAACTCATACTAAAGATAGATATGAACAATATAAGCACACTTCCAGATCCACAAAAACTAGAAACCAAAATGTAGAGAAATGTGGAACAAAACCATTTCTCCCAAATAACACTACAACACAGTTCACACAATGGTGAACACAACTTTTCCTATTGAATGATCTAAAACCTAAAACTCTGGATATAACACATCTAAACACCTCTAACCAACATATCTAAACTGCACAAGTAGATCTTCAACCATGAAGAAATGTGAAGCAAAGAACTAAACACAACTCTGCCACACTGATCACTCTTTACCACATTATTTCCTCTTTTATTCAATTTTCTCAAAAGCACCTTGAAACCAAGCACCACAAACACTATCTCAACATTTTCAACACCAAACCAACTATAATAAATCAACTCAACCATACTAATGGTTGAACATACACAAACATATGATCATCAAAGAAACAACAAAGGTTGACATTAGTGAGATTACTAATGATAACATAATGTAACTAATCAAAGCATCTCTATTGGTTGGTGTCAATGTAACAAAAAATATTTGTTGAAATCAATGATAACCCATACTTCCAAAACCATGGAGGTAACTTCCATTGGTGGGTAAAACCCTTTTATCAATTATTTGGATTATTGCACTAGAAAGGTTTAGGCTTATATGTTGAAATGAAAATATGAAGTTTCTATCATGTTTAAAATTTTTAAATAACTTATAGAAAATCAAATTGGAAAGAAAATTAAGTGTTTGAAAGTAGATAATGGTATTTCTTTATAGAGTTTTATCAGTTTTGTGAAGAAAATGACATTAAAAGGATTAAAATTGTTCCTTTTATACCTCAAGAGAACAGTGCGGCTAAGAGAATGAATAGGACTATTTTGGAGAGAGCACAGAGCATTCTCTCGAATGTTGGTTTGGGAAAATGATTTTGGGTAGAGGTTGTCAACACAACATTATATTTAATTAATTAGATTTCATCTTCTTGATTGGATTTTGAAACTCTTAGGGAGGAGTGGATGGAGAAAATAATTTCTTAAAATCATATTTGAGTGTGTTCGGGTGTGAATCATCTATTCACATTCCAAAAGAGAAAACAATAAAGCTAGATACAAAGTCAAAAAGGTATTTTTTTTCAAATATGGAGATGAATAATATACTTATCACTTCTTTGATCCTGCCTCAAAACAAGTCACATGTAGCAGAGATGTGATATTTAATGAAAAAATATTGCCTAGTCTACAGAACAAGGGACATATTTAAAAGCGTTTGTGCCATTAAATGTCATCTTAGATTGTAGTTCTAGCTTGCATTATCCAAAAGATATATCACATGGCACATTATAGCCCAACTCTCATATGTTGCATCCAAACATTATTTCCCTTCCATGGTATGATGAAGGGTGTGCAATGTCCCTAAATGATCTCCTTACCTCAATGCAAGAGTTTCCCCTCTCACATATTCCTCAGTAAGGAAATTCACAGGTGTCTCTTCCTAAAGTTTGTAGACCTACTAGGGAGCATATACCTCCATCTAAATACAATTATTTTATTCAAAATTTTCTAACTTCTAATGGAGGAGAACCTATTATGGTTAGAGAAGTATTCCAAGATAAAGTTAGCTAAAAATGTATGGAAGCTATGCAAGATGAGATGGGTTCCTTGATGGCTAACCACACATTGGATTTGGCCCCTCTTCCACCTCACTAAAAAACTTTAAGAAATAGGTTGGTATATAGGTTGAAGGAAGAAGATGGTGGTAGGAAGAGGTATAGGTATAGATTGATGGTGAAAGGTTATGATTAGCATAAGGGTGTAGATTTCTAAAAACAAATCACCAATAGTGAAAATGAATTTTATTCAGGTAGTGCTAGAATTAGTTGTTGTGTGTGAACTTGAATTGGAGAAACTTGATGTCAAGATAACGTTTCTCCATGGTCATTTGGATGAGGAGTTATATATGCAACAACCTAAAGGCTACAAAAAATTAGAGGTAATGAGGATCTAGTTTGTAAATTAAATTGTAGTTTGTATGGGCTAAAGCAAGCACCTCAACTTGATGTTGTTTAAAATTTGACCTTTTCATGGCTGAGTAAAATTTCAGTAGATGTGAAACTGATCCTTGTGCATTTTTATTTTTTTTTTAAATGGTGAATTTTTTCTATTGTTATATGTTGATGATATGCTAGTGATTGGAACTGGCATGGCAATTATTAGCAATTTGAAGCAACAATTGGATAACAATTTTTTTATGAAGGATTTAGGGGCTACCAAGAAATTTTTTGGAATGAATATCATAAGGAATAAGTAGAAATAGTCACAAGGAAAATATATTAAAAATATTTTGGACAAATTTGGCATGAAGAATGTGAAGCCTGTTACCACACCTCTTGTTGATCATTTCAAGCTTTTAGCTCAAATGTGTCCTAAGAAAAAATAAGAAAAAGAGCTTATGCAACGAGTTCCTTATTCCTCTAATATTGGGGGTCTCATGTATGAAATGTCCCACACAAGACTCGACATTCCACATGCAATGGGAGTAGTTAGTAGGTACATGAGCAATCTAGGTAAAAATCAATGGAAAGTTGTAAAATAGATTTTGAGATATTTGAAGGGAACTTTCGATCATGTTTTAAGATTTAGAGAAAAATATGCATAGTTGCAAGGTTTTGTTGACTCTAACCTGGCTAGTGACTTGAATAAATGGTGATCAACCGCTGCATATGTATTCACTTTTGCAAGTAAAGTGGTCAATTGGGTTTCTAGATTGCAAAAATTTGTAGCTCTTTCCACCATGAAAGAAGAATACATTGCTCTCATTGAAGGATTTAAGGATATGCTCTAGTTGCAATAGTTGTTAGTTTAGTTGGGAATAAAAAAAGGTTATTCAATTTGTATAGTGACAATGACAACACTATATATCTAGTAAAAAATGCAACATTTCACAATCAAACAAAGAACAATTAGATTTGATGTCATTTTATCCAGAGTATTCTTGAACACAAGCTAAGTTTGGAGAAAATTCATACCAATATCAATCCTATTGATGCACTTATGAAGGTTGTTCTAAAAGAGTAGCTAGAGTTCTATAGAGCTTCTCTTGGTTTGGTGAAATTGTGACAAAAAGCCTCAAAAGGTGGGTGACATCTCCAAGCTAAAGAATGGTTTGGACTTCAAGTGGGATATTTTTGTGTATGTGAATTCCAACAAACTCTCCCCCTTCACATTCCATGCCTCTTAAGTTTTTGGATTCCCCAAATCACTTCTATATATTTGGGATTGTTAATTGTAATATGAAATAAATGAAGAACTTGTATTTATTACTTTTTTAAAATAAAGATATTGTACCCTCCTTTCCTGTTGATCTAGCCATATTAGAAAACCATTTATTTTTGTGTCATTTATTGTATTATTCTCTATTTTTATTTATTTTTTGTGATGTTCAATTCATTTTAAATTGCCCAATTATTTAACTCTTCTAATTTTCCCATGTAGTGTAGGAAAATATAATCCTTTACATTTCATACTATGGTTGCATATCCTTAATTAATTGGACTTAATTAAGCTTCAAATTGCCTAAATTATGCATTCCTAAGCCTTATTATTCCCATTTTTTAAAATGGAAATCGACATTAAACAAATTCTAACATTATTTTAAACACCTTGAAAACTATGTGTCCTAGATTTAGGTCTCGGGACCCATTCACCCAAGGGCGAGTAGGTCCTCCTTAACTTCCAAGACCCAATTTTTAATATATTTTTAGCAGCATTTTAATGGTTCAAATTCAAGTTCCAAATTTTGGCTTATGGAATATAATTTTTGGGAAATTAGATAAACACCTATAAATGCATAATTATTTTATCAATTCAAACCTAGAAGAAACAACACACTTTATGCAAGCATTCCTAGAGAAAATATTATTGTCAAGAGCATTGTAGAGAATATTTATCAAGCATCTACAATAGTAATCAAGATCATATCATCATTTCAAGATTTATGTATGTTCATATTATGTTTTGGAGCTAACATTATGATTTAGGGTTCAACCATTCAAGCATCAAATCAAGCAATCATTCAAGACAATTAATATCCGATCCTTAGAGATATGTGTTAGACTTCAATCCTCTAAGGGAAGCTATTAATGGTTTGGTGAGTTGTGACATAGAATTTTTCATTCATCAAATTCCTTTCATTTATCATTATTTCAAGGTTTGATTACCAAAGTGGGGTTTGACCACTTGGCAAACCCCTATTCACCCAAAAATTAAAAAAAATTCCCTATCTTTGTGTTTGCAGATTTGTAGGTGAAGAAGGACTAAAATTGGACCAAAAGAGTAATTTTGCAAAGTTATCAAATTTTTCAAGCCACGAAAACTCACAGGTCTATAGAATATACTTCCAAATTTCTGACGGTGGAATATGGAGAAATTAGAAGCCTATACCTAGGATCAGAGGACTATGAAATCAAATTTTGGACCCCTATACAGAGACCCATTCTCCCTAGGGTGAATTTTTCCTTGTAGGAAACTTAGCACCTACCTCTTGGGCCTAGTACATGTCATTCTACACTTCTCATAATTTCCTAAAAGTCATTGTTTATGTTTGTTCTATCCTTAATTTTTGCATTTCAAGTTTTTACTTCACATAATTGAGTTCATTAAGTATTTTATTTTTATCTCCCAAAAATGCATTTCAGTCATTTCTATCATTAGGAAATAGCAGATCCCCATCCCCATAGAGTTGACTCACCTCAAGGTTGAAAGTAAATTATATCCCTAGGAGATCTCTTTTTCTAATGAAACTAGGAAAAGTGAGGGTGTCTTAGATCATAATTTCATTTTATTGAACCTACCTCACACTTATTCCATTTTATGATGTTTCATTTTGGCGAACCCAACATTCTTACACTATAAGATTTCTAATTTGGTAGTCTTTCAAAACCCTAGATCTAGGATTTGCATTAGTTTGCATGCATCTCATTTAGGGTTTCACAATTGCATTAGCTTGCATTGAATTTAGGGTTTTAAAATTGCATTTTGCATCCTTCTCAAAAATCCAAAACATTGCATACATATTACATTTATTTTGCATAGAAGTCTACATATTAGTACTTTTTAATCATTTACATCAAAAAATTGAAACAAAATTTCATCTAGAAATTTTCCATTTTGCTCGATGTTTGTCATCAAATTACACTTTCATTTCATCATAGATTTCTAGAAATCTCTAATTGAAAGTATATGTTTGCAACCTCAAACAACAACCTTATTTAACTTTAACTTAGAAACTAATAACTTAATTTTTCAAACCCCTGTGCAAGGACCCATTCGCCATAGGGAAAATATGTCCTTATACAAGTCATTTTCCAAATTTTTGAGCATAAATTTGTCTCTATTTTCTTTATTTCTACCTATTGGTAGATCTTAGTTTCAGTTTCTAGAATTGCAATTTTTTGAAATTGTTTTCATTCAAGTTGTAGACATGAAAATAATCCTAATTGGCATTATCCATCTAAATCCTACTAATTAACATCAAATTCTTTTGTTAATCAAATAAAGCAATCTATTCGATTAATTCACTAATGTGCATCATATTTGATTAAATAAATTAATTTAATTAATTAAATTCCTAAAAGTCCTCTCATCTAATTTAATAAATCAAATTAATTAAATCAAATGTAAAATCCCCTAATTCCTTCAAGTTAATTAATCTGAATTAATTAACCTCTAACCATCATTGCCCATCGTCTAGTTTTTTACTCAACCTAGGTCAAACCTAAACCCCTGACTAACCCACCCACTTGCACATGAAAATCAATTCTTATAATTAGCTAATTATCTCATTTTCCCTCACAAAGGCATATTCTAAGGGAATATTCCTTCATTAACTCTATTTATTTGACTTTCTTTCTAAAACAATTTCCCTCCAAAACATCTCAATCATATTCATTTAATGCCTCTTACACATGCATTAATCTCTCTTACATCTCTCAAATCCTCAACCACATGCATTAACTATGCAAATTATCCAAAATGTGCTCCAACTTCACCCATTAGGATTGAGACAAGTTTCCCAATCTCATTGGCTCTCCTTTAGTCCCACATCCCTCCCATCTCTCCATTCTTCAAACCTTCAACCTATAAATAGAAGCCACAATCATCCACAATCTCATCCACAATCTTACCATTCTCACTATAGGAATATTCATCTGCATCACTTGCATCTTTTCATCTTCTGTTGGAAGTTGTAGTTGTGTTGTTGATATCTAGTTGTCATTGATGTCAACACTATTAGCATTATTGTATTGAATGTTGTATATGTCAAGGATATTGAGAAAATGGTTTAAGGAATAGTTCTAGGTAAATGGAACAGTGAAGGTCATGAAGGTGTCTTGCTATGTATGTTGAAGATCAGTTGTTGTGGACTAAAGGTTTTATTGCTAAGAGTATCTAGTTCATCTACCAGAAGTTTCATAGGTCTGCATGAAGATTTGATCGTGCTATGAATAGTTGTGTTCTAACAGTATTTTTGTGGGTTAAGTCAGTGTTCTTGACTGAAGTTTATGTGTTTCTGATAATTTATGTTGCTTTGGATATTTCTCTATTAGTTATTTTTGTTTGTGTATGCCTTTAGATCATTCTCTATCCTTGTTGTACGTCTACGTTGATCGGTGTGCTCATGGTCAAATATTTTTCTTTGTATGTTTGGGTTTTCATGTTCTTGGCCAACATGATGGTTGTGGCATGTTGTGGATCTCTAAAGATTTAATTTTGAATGTTTGGCATACTTGAGGATATTGTTTTGGGTCGCATCATGATATTAGCCGACGGTGTTTGATCCACATTGAAAATTTGTTTGTAAATTTGGGCCGACATTGAAAATATGTTTTATATTTTGGCCGACAAGGTTGTTGATGTAATTCCATGTTGTAGATATATAAGAGTGATTGTTTAAGTGAAGTTAGTGTGTGCATAAGAGAAAATGTATGCCAGAGAAAGTACAGATGTGTGAATAGTTTCCTATCATTCAATTGAAGAGCAGAGTGAAGAATTTTGAGTGAAGTGTGAAGAAGGTTTTTGTGCTTAACTGGAACCGTAATCAGGCTTGTGAGGAAGCTATTTTCTTAGTTCATACCCTACGGATCTAATATGTATTGTTGTGTATTGTTAGGAAACGAGCCCTCTTATATTTGGGCAGTGATCTCTAGGTAGTGTGCCTGAATGCATGTGCATTCCCATTATATTTCTTATACTTTTAACAAGGTAGAATATTGTGGACTAACATCCACCATGGTTTTTCCCCTAACAAGGTTTTCATGTAAAAAATATTGGTGTTCTTTGTGCTTCTGATGTTTTTTTCATTCATGGTTTATTGTTCATTCATTAGATCTGAGATTAAGTTAAGTAAAGTTTGAAAAAGTTAAAATATTTTGTGACAATTGATTCACCCCCCCTCTCAGTTGTTTGTCCTTTTTTTCCAACAATTGGTATCAGAGCAAGTTCCTCTAAAGAATTTTAAAAGCTTGAGGTGATCTGAGATGGAATCATACAAGAAGGACAATCCTAGATTCGATGGAACAAACTACTCATTGTGGAAAACTAGGATGGAGTGTCATTTGA